>DWRA01002002.1:0-15127 GCA_018250295.1 Spathilepia clonius
ACCACACCCTTTAAACCAGAAGACAGCAGCGCTTAACACTGCTGTTATTAGGCAGAAATAAGTGTGGCAGTGGTGCCTCCGGAGTCGAACTACATAGGGTTCTACCACCTTTATATTTATATATATATACATATTACAACAGATACCAGAACAAAGACAGGAATTATATAGCCTTTAATTGCATATTTTACCCATTACCCAATCTCCGTCATAATTCGTACCATTACGAAGTCGGCGCACGCTCCAATGGTCGAGATTATCATTTTTCTGCGACACTGGAGGATCGCTTAACTCAGTTATTCCTTTGAGATGTAGTTAAGTATTTATTATCCTCCGATTGAATGGAAGGGCGGTTCTCTCAGTGGAGTTTCGACTGCATAAATAACGTTATTGGCTCGTGTCATGTTGAATGACGATTGAAATGAAATGAGTTTGTTTATACTATATTTGTACTGTTAACGGATGGGATTGCAAATAAAGATTAGTAATATATTATTAAAAGTAATCAAATAAAGATTTTACTTCGTATTTATTACATTAATATTCATTAACAACTTATTTGGTAAAAATTGACCTCACGAATTCATACATCAATTCAATAATGTAATTTAATATTGGTATAGTTCTCGAAGGACTGATCACACATTCGCTACTATTGCTTTAACAAATTGTTAATGCGACTGAGAGAGTTCTTAGAAGATGCTCGACTATTTAGCACTTTTGTGTAGACGCATGGATAATAAACAGTGTAGTTGATATATTTTTCCAATTGAATGAAAACATATTCCGGATACGTCGTTCAAGCAACAAATTGAAAGTCTAAGTGCCAGTTTCTTAACCAATTGCCCAGTTCTTTTTGCAACAAGATGGTATCTTATGCAGCTGTCGCATCCGATAGTATCGATAATGTCGGTATCGATCTATAACCGTAGCGAATAGTCTTATACCTAACAGGTACCGAAGGCGGAATAAAACGAAAACAAATATTTACAAAATGCATACTGCATGGATAACGAAAAAGTTAACGTCCCGCGAAATCTGGATGGAGGCCATGTAAATAATTTAAAGGTATTAATACAGAGGCTCCATTCTGTAATCCCTTTGAGGGCTTACAACACATTGCGGCGACCGAACGTAATTTAATGTGTTTAATGAGAACTTCGACAGAACGTAATCCAAATGAGTTCGAAATAATTAACAAATAGGGGAGTGAATACGTTCACACTGGTTACTGTTCCCGCGCCGAATATTTACATACTGATCGGATATAGCCAATTATTTCGGTGAATTTTTAAGAATTCTTAATTAAACATAAATAACATTGAAATGAGATACGCAGTTGTTTACTTTTGATGTTTTTAAGTCAAATAAAAAGCGTAATAAAAAACTTTCAGATCGATGGAATCGAGACTGTTATGAAAATATTTTTTTTAAAGGATACTAAATAGAATGAGATTAAAATACGTTATATGTTATGTTTTATTTATTAAAAAAAAAGAAAATATCTTACTTATTTTTTTTCATAAATGAGTTAAATATTTTATATTTTCAAAACACATTATATGCAATATAAATTTATTATTAAGTATTACGGGGCAAAAAGTTGGCATGAAATCGGTGGATAGCTTCTACAAAACCACACCCGATAAGTATGCCTAAAATCGGAATACTTCAGCTGCAACCACAGTTTTACTCGAGCGGTTGCAACCGAACTTTAGTATTCTGCGGTTGCGGTTGCGACTCGTCTTCTGTACGGCAGGGTGTAGATTTGTTGCGGTTTAAATCGTAGATATGCCTCATTATTTATATCAACTAGCTAGAAACGCCCACGTTTTCCTTTGGCTCAGACTGATATTAATTATTACGAATAATATACCGTTCCCGTAAAACTTTGGAGGAAAATCTATGCAAAAATGCTCTTAGAAAGAAATTGAATGTTGTGTAAATATTTCAAGTTATTCCATCGACTATTTTCTGAGTTTTGCAGATACAAATATGCCCAAGCAGATTTTTTACTTGAAAGAATATTAAGATAGTGTTTACATTATTTTATACTCTGGTTTTTGTAGATTGAAAATTGGACTTGTTATGATTTTCGAGGACTTAATATTGCAGTACAATTGGTATATTATTAATTTATTATGTAACGTTATGGGTTTTTTTTTCTTTTTAAATTTCAAAAGTGGTTAACAAGTATGCAGTACACCTGATTGTATGTGGCAACTGCTGCGCATGGCCATTTGTAGTCAAATCCTCCAGCACTATCTCAAATTGACTACAGATACGCTGCTGTACCTGTCGACTAAGTTGGAACGCCTCGTGTATGTATATCTCCCTTACCACACCCTTCAAACAAAGATAAATTAGCGGTTCACACTGTTCTTATTAGGCAGAAATACAAGTGCGGCAGTGGTGCCTCCAGAGTCAAACCATGGAGCATACTGACTTTTAAACAACTTTAAGTGCACGGGTTTCGATTCTTTAGTGCCGCTATTTCAACCTAGTTGTATATTTCGTGTTAACAGCGAAACATGACCGTGACCGTTGATAATAATTATGCTAACAATAAAGAAAATGTCTGAAATTGACACATATTCCACTCTATTAAATAAGCTCTGACGGTAACTATTAAAACCGAAATGTTGGAATCATTTTAACTCAAATGCTGTTACGTCACAATGAAAACTCGACAGCAAATTAGTTAATTAGTTCACGAGGATCCATTAGCATGCATGTTTAGAATCCTATTTCGGGCAATCGACGCGTGTTTATTCAAATTAATTGTGAGTTCCAAGTATTTGCATGTTTCGATAATAAGGGGAACGTTTCGCTCCAATTCATTTAGCTTACATAATGAGAATTGGCAATTATTTAAAAGCAGTGTATGTTGTAGAATAGTTTCAAACTTGTAGAACCAGTATGGTTTGACTGGAGAGGTTCCGCTACCATACCAATTTCGTACACGACGCAACTCTGCGTTCCGGTGGTAGGGTGTGGATACCAGCTGACTTACATATGAAACAACTATATTAGAACTCAAGAGTGGCAACGCATCAGGGATCCGCTGCAAGTATTACCCGTTCTATATCGTCACAGATGGCCATGGATGGCTATGAAAACTTCCTATCAGACGAACTGCAAATTCATTTGCTACTCCAATCCTATCAAAAAGATAATCTTTCCTTTAATTACAGTGGCATCACTACTACATTTATTACTGTCTTACAACTGTGACAGGCGCTGATATTCTAGTTGTATCGTATGAAAGGCATCTCCAACCGCATGTGACCCATACCGCCTAGGGCTTAATACAATTTAAGGTTTATCAAACAACAGCAACCACTCACTTTGAAAACCATTCACCCACTAAACAAAATACGCAAGCAAAAGCCGATGAAACTTAGTACGAAATATCGAAAAACCATAACATAACTCATCCGGAAATCGTACAGCCACTTCAAAAACAATATAAAATCTTTCACCCCTCTAAACACTCCCCGGAGATCAGATAGTGAAGATAAAAACCTTCAGATTCCGGGCTCCGTTTAGTTGGCGCCAAATCTTGATAAAAGGCCAAAGGTCCCTTGATACAAGAAAGATTTATTACTAGAGGTCTCCTGAGAGGAATGGATAAATTCTTTTGAGCATACGCTTAGAGGGTAGCTGTTACACCCATGTGTAACAAGTGGTTCGATAACTTAACTTCTCTTTTGTGTCAATTTTGTTGACGTTACACATTAATTTATTATTAATCAGAATTTCTGCCCCATTTGAACTATATAATGTAAATTAATCTAGTCACTAATGTTTACCTACCCAACACCTAAATGCGACCGGAGTTCCTTAAGTTTAAAGATCGGATAAGATACAAAACCGTACCAAATTTACAAAATTATAATTACTTGTATAAATTACTATTTGGTTAAATAAACACGCGACCACGCAAATGCGACACAAAAACCGAAATTGTAATTATGCCTAATATATGCGACTAACCAATACCATGTTTTATTCGACATAACGTCGATATTGATAGAAACTAAAAAAAAAATGTTTATTGTTATTTCTGAGTAATACACATCTAATTCTACTTAGCAATCAAATAAAAACATCTTTTGTACGCTATTACGCAGCCCAGAGCACAGTCTGCGCGATAAATTCGCGTCCATACATTATTTTTATCTGCGTTTTAAGCCAAAAATATTCGTATCTTAAAACACAAAGAGCGATATGAATTCGCAATGCACTTTAATTTACAATGACAATTTTATAACCAAACGCGCCGAGTAAATAATGCATGAAACCTATTTTTACAGTGACATAACTTTTATGCGGAGTGCAACAACTTCCTTTTAACCTTATTCACAAAGACAAAAACACTCAACACTTGAACTATAAGATGTAAAGCGGTACATTTGAATAAATGTTACCGTTACGGTACGGTGTGATGCACGGCGCTATTGTGTTCGAGAAAGAGTTGGATTAACTTCAGTTTATAGTAACTTGAACATTGTACTTGAGTTTCGTATTATTTCAGTTTATAATTGTCTGCCTTTATAATTAATTAAAACAGTCGTGAATTTTATTTATTACGTATTAATTAATTAATTAGTGTGTATTAAATCTAATAATTCCATCAATTTTCCTTTATTCCTTTTCATTTATTTGATTATTAATTTTACTAAAATTTAATTAAATATTTTAATTGTTTATATTCTAAATAGAAATGTATTTGACAAATTTGTGCTACTGTTTTTTGAATTCAAAATATGCAACAAGACAGAGGCACATACGTGTTCCAACTTAGTGCTCAGGGATTTCAATATGTCTATGGTTTAGTCAAGGAATCCAAAATTATTTCCTTATAGGTATTTGTATCCATACCCAGCCGTGACTTATCATCAAGATAAATGCATCTCATTTCATACTCGAGTAACAGAAATAAAAATAAAAAAATATGTGTAACTTGTAGATTACACAAGCAAAAGTCAACATTACGTGTAGAGCACATTGTAAACAAAAACGTATTACACTGGGTAGCAGCACTGCATTCTAACATCAAACACTAATGCGTTTTGTCCAAAGTTAAATGCACTTTAGTTTCTAACAGAACTTACTTTGACTGCCGGCTCTGTAATTACAGTGGATCTGTTGCTTTTCAAACTAGGACATAGAATTTTTAGTGACAAATAAAAATTGAAAATGTGTTGTTACTGTGGGAGTATGGAAATCAAGCTTCTAATTCAAGTTACTTTAAAATTTTGTTATTTAATTTTAAAATTGGCTGAAATATTTTTGCCCTGGTGCTGTACATAAGTCGGTTCTCCAACTAGCGAAGACCTAGAAGTTCACCACGTTGCTCCACTACTTGTTACTGTTTGTTTAATTTGTATTTTTTAAAGAACGACGAAGCAAACTTGCATGCAATATACCTGTAATCAATTCCATTTGGAACAAGAATAATTTATACGAAATGCGGAAAATCACTACCGTACCGTGCCGCTCCAACTATAGAAATTCCGCACCCTTGGCTAGTTATAGCCATGGGTTTTTAAAACAAGCAACCCTTTCTATAACCCTGTTCTGGATACTAAAAGCTCTGCCCTATGACTAGAAGAGACCTAAAGCATACTGCACTTTGAATACCAAAAATACCTTAACATAATATAAGTCGATGCATTTTCAGATCATAATTAATATATGTAACCAAATTTATGTTATCCAGTTAATAAAAAAAATGATATTAATAATTAAATTAAATTGTATCTATTAAATAATCCGAAGCTATTTAATTTAAGTGTAGCCCAAAATAGAGGTCGGTTTAATAATGCTAAGTACAGTAGGCACTCAATACAACCTATATTTATTATGGACTAACGGAGATCGTAACTTGATTGATATCAGTGACAATCCATCTCGTCAATAGGCATTCAATGCTAAATTCCGTACGTACCTGAACGCAAGTTAATGTTGCCTTACATACCAAAACTTTAGAGTAGGTTGATACGCTTGAAAGCATTTTGATGTAATATTATGAAGATATTCTCAAACGTTCCCAATCTTGTAAAACGATTCATGTTATAGTGAAATGCTGACTAAGTGCCCGTGTGTGAACTTCACACGTCTTTTTAAACTTTTATGCATAATGCTTAGATTGTCTGTCGCTTTTTCTCTTATTATGAAAATACACAATAATTGACTGAAACCCTGCAACTAAATTCTACAGATTATAAGTGACTGGGATTTAAACCTATGACCATGAACGTGCGAGGTTAAAATTTCATACATACTCACAATTCTACGCAAACTACAATGAACATAAATATATACCTAAACTAATATATAAGTAGAGTTACTTTACGAAATATGTTTTAAGCGAAACATTAAGTATTTTAATATCTTTCTAACTAACGAACTTCGTAAGTGGGGCTTGAATAAGGGGCTTCATTAAAATTCCCTACTTTAGTCGTGGGTTTACTACAAATCTATTCTGGTTATAATGTCCTAAAACAACGGTATTAAAGTCCAATTACTGAAATGACCTACGTTATTAAAATCTATCCATTATTACTTAAAATTTATAATGCAAGTAGATAACGAAAAAAACTAGTTTTGTTAATCGTTGAAAATAATTGTAAAATAACTTAAGAAATTTCTTTGTTACAGAGTAACTGAAAATGGGGGGACGAATAGCAGGGATAATGTACATTCTGATAATATTCGCGCTCGTCAACGAAATGTCCTCAGTCCAAGCCCGAGATAATAGCAACACTAAGCGGCGAACGAAAGAAAAATCTGGGGGATTTCAGAAAAACATCTGCGATATTACGGACCGAGATTCTAAAGTACACTGCTACTGTGAGAACACGAGAGAGCCAAAAAACGCGACTAAAGCGGAATGCTGGGTGTTCAATGGCGGCATACCGCGCGACGATCTCATCTGGCAGAGTTTCGCTTCACAACCGACTTTACAAACTTTGTCATTCAATGTTCGCGTTGATGGCGCACTTGGGTATGTACCCACCAAAGCGCTTCACTACTTGCAAATACTCCGATCCATTAACATCAAGTATGGCAACATCGTCGACGTCACCACCTACGCTTTTGCAAACTTAACCAATCTAGGGGAAGTAATGCTCTCGCAGAACCAAATAGAAACACTTCAACAATACGCATTTGCTCATTTACCCAACTTGACAATGATAAACTTAGAAGAGAATGTGATTGTGGAAATCGGCAAAGATGTGTTCTTCGACTTACCAGTGCTACAGAAGTTAGTACTTACAAAGAATAACATAACGACGATTAGCAATGGCGCCTTCCAACATACATTCAATCTCCTGGAGTTGGACTTGAATAAAAACAACATATTAAATCTAAACCGTCACACATTTGATGGATTGGCCAACTTACGGAAATTGGATCTGAGAAGGAACCACATTTACAATTTGACCGAGTTCACGTTTGCCGAGTTGTGGAATTTGCAAGAGTTGCTTTTGGGAAAAAACGATTTGAAGTACATTTCGGAGCGAGCATTCGACGGGTTGTCTCAACTCCGAAAGTTGTCCCTCGATGATAATAAACTTGCGGCGCTCCCCTCCGGTTTGTTCGAAGGCGTCAGGGGCCTCAGCTCCCTAGACTTGCGTTCCAACGAACTACATGCGTTAACTTTTGACAACATCAAACCCATACTGGATAACTTGAAGCCGCCGAACAGCAATTTGCTACTGGAAGGTAAGAATGAATATTTAATACCTCCTCTCACAGTTGATATGAACTCAGAAGACATTTTGAATGTTTAAGGAGTAGAAATAGCGACTTTGGAGCGAGTTTAATATACTTAGTAGTTTGTTCATTTATTATCCCGGTGGGTGTTTTTAAGTAGTATAGAACTATCGTTGCGATTATCTTGCCCGAGTCTTGAATAAGTTTACGCTTGGAATGTTCACGACAAAACAGCTCCGCAGTTCTCTTTGTGCTGACAACAGAAGCAATTGTCTCCCAAGTCTACTGTGTGAATTTCTCTTCTTTTTTGTGCGCTTAACTTTTTACTGTAACGTCCTAAAATGAAAATATGTTGCCCCACTTAACCTGCTTGCATACATAATGATTTCTGAGTTCATAATGCTTGTGATTTTTAAATTTCACCTTCTTTAATTATATTCCGACTCGTATTCGGAAGTACGAAGTTTTTAGCTGGAATATAACCACAATGCAAAAAATTAAATGGAGTTTCTGGAGTATTTATGGTATGTAAATGAAAAATAGTCGCTACTTTATATAAAAATAGAACGTTAATGCTAATATGTATGAAGATGTTTAAAAAATAATTGAATGTCATAATCCATTTTTCCATACATTCAAAAATTCTTGATACTAATTTATTTTATAATTTCTTTAACATAATAACTAACCTTATGGTCATGTTTCTATCGAGAAAATCGTTGAGTACTATTTGAGTCGTCCGATAAAAATATAAGAAAAACTACTGGTCAGAAATGCCACCTCAGATCTAAATAACGCTGTAATTTGTTAGAACACCGCAGTAAATCGTTCCCTCGGTAGCTGAAGCATACAGAAAAGTTTGGAAACTTGCGAACATTCGTCACTCTGAGTGTGATAAAGGATAACACTGAACTTAGCTCAGAATGAGGCGTAAGGTTTTGAAAATAACGTAGTGGCAATATTTCAAATGCATTGAATAGAAGCACAGTCCTAGTTTGTTATTCCCATTGATAAAAATTAACTTATTTTGTAATGTTGAAGTGATAAACGAGTATGCATTCCACTTAATGGGTACTGCCACACTAGACATCTGTACTAAATTCCAGATAGAATACTAGGCTTTCATAACTTTACATACAGTACTGTTAAGGATGGCGTTTTACCTCCTCAGTGAAACCAGAGGGTTCTCCCCTTCACTATTATTATTAAGTTAACTTGTTAGAAAAAATATTTACAACAAAATTATATTAATTTTGAATAAATGTGACTTTAATAAATAGAAGATCATTTTTTTCTAAATTACCTCCGAGTCTAAGCATTGAATATAATACAAAACATTTAAATCTCATATACAAAAGAAACAGGAAACAATATCACAATATTCAATCATAAACAACAAAAGCTACATGGTAATATATAAAGTTACATTTACTTAATAATTACGTTTGCTTCCTAATAAATAGACGAATGAAACCACAAAACGAAAACAAGATACCTTCTAAGTGTCGATACAGTGTTTACTTATGAAACTACCTGTTTATTGTGTTCGAACTCCAGCTAACTTGGGCTAAGTAGTGCAACTTGCGAGTTGCCGAAGCTCAGTATTGACTCAGGTAGTTAAGTTCTAACTTAACTTTCCGAATCAATACCGAGCATCAACTTCTTCTGACACTACTCACGTACTAGCTTCTAATAGTTAATTAATTTACTTGGAAAGGTTATTTAACATTTTTTTAATAATTGTCTTTATATGGATTAATAAGGAGTATTTAGTATTTATAGAAAAAAAGAAATATTTATTAAATGGTAGGTAGGTAGATTTTTTTTATTATATATTTTGACTGTCTGTCAGTATGTTTTGTAAGAACATAAATGGATTATAAGAAGGAGACAATGAAACTTTAATTTTTAATATGTAAAGTTTCCGAAAAAACGGCTGTTTAAGGAATACTAACACTTAAACAAATAAATTATATGTAACAATATAGTTAATAGACGCATAATGAACAATAGATTTAGCGTAGACTTCAAAAACAGTTATGTTTTAAATAATTATTTTTATAATAACGTTCTTGTCACTCAACTGTCTTATCAAATCCGATGAATGTATATCAAAAGAAACGTAATTAAAAATAAAATAACTCTCTTTACAGAAAACAACTTCGTGTGCGACTGCAGATTGAAATGGATGCACCTACTACGAAACGACACGAGAAGTCAAAGTACTAAGGATTCTTTAGAGGGCGTCACTTGCAAAATGGATACACCGATCGTCAGCTCTGCATACAACAAAATGTCCGACGAAACCAAGATAGACTACAACCAGGAAATAGTTTACTCTGGAATGACTATTGAAACAATTGATAGAAACAATGGTACGAACAGAAAAAATGATGATAGTAATGAAATCACGGCTAAGAAGGGCGTTAAACGAAATGTTCTAAAGATTCCTCCAGAGACACTTCCTTGCCCTATCGAAACAAAGAAAACTACTGAGTTACCTCCGTACAATAATATAATTGATCCAGTTATGCCAATCCAAAACGAAATGAAGACGTTCAGGTTTCACGAAATGAATAATGCGCATTTAGATTCAGTTTTCGATCTTATATTATGGAGTATTTGCTTTGTGTTCTTCTTCACTTAGGTATTTGTAAGTCAATTTCACGAATCTAGTCATTAAATGTAAGTGAGATACAGACTATTTTCCATTTAAATGAAACTAGCGGCCGAACAGTGGGCAATTTGAATTTTGTTTGGTTCGATTGGAGAATGTTTGTATGGATAAACTTTTATGATGGTAATGCTTGCGGTGATAGTATTGCGGAAAATTGCTAAAATTCATGAAGCATTTGTTCCAGTAGCTTTAGGATTTGGCTTGTTTTCGCTTTATGAATAAAATATCAAATATCAGATAGCACGATTTGAATACTGAATTATATTAAGTAATAGGTGAAGTAATTCCTCGTACATATACAAGGAATTACTTCACCTATTACTTACTTCATAGTAGTATAGTACTTCATTTTCTTAATGTATACTTTAAATTACTAAAATGTTAAATGTGATATAGTTTTAAAATTAAAAAAAGTTAACGTAATAATCGATAGTGAATAATTTATTCACAGGTAAAATTAATTAAAGAGATGTATTACTACAAGATATAACAACTATTCCAAGAAATAAAACAAAATTCAAATTGCCATTTCACTGACCAACCCTTAATTTAATTAAAATTATTCTTAAGCAAGCACTTACACATTTATGCAAGAGGTAATAATGTGAATATAATCACCGTATAAATTGTGAATGTTGTAAATTACCAAAAATAGTGATAAGTAGATTTATGGCTCACATGGATGACAATATATCGAGTATTTCGTATATTCAATGAGCATGGCAAAAATAATAATACAAATTAACATGTCTTTAAAGAATTTATACCAATTAGTACTTAATTACTTTTTATTAATTGTTCTCTATTTTATTTGGTTTCCTCTAACTATCACTAATTTGTTAAAATGGTAGTTTCTCCAGATCTCAAAACATTTAACGGCAAAAGTGTGTTTTGGTATAATTTATAGGCGAATGTTTCGACAAGACCTCATCATAAAAGAGATATTATATTAGCTACAATTTTCCAGGAAGATATATTATTTTACCACCAAAGTGTAATTATGTTGCTCTCACTTTCACAGGTCTTAAAAGCACAAGTGGTAGATTTTTTACATCTCATAGATATATCTCAGAGTCTTAATAACACATAATTATGACGTATAATTATTGTCTATTATCATATTATGAAGATATTGCCAGCTTACCTCACTGTCATCTTTTGACGTCTATATAATCTTACCCTCTGGAGACAATTTCAAAGGCTTGCATACCAAGCGCCTTTGAGTTATTGCGAGGGGAAGTACAATCGACGTGTTTTGATGTGTACAGGTGAAAAGAAAACAGACTATGTACATATTCTTAGAAGTCTAGACTATGGTTATGACAATATTTGTGACAAACACGAGTCATTTTGAATATCCAGTATAATTTGAACAGCGGTAGAACTCTTCGTACTTCGACGGCACGATACGATGCTACAAGTCATAACATAGCTTACTCGTATACAAGATTGAAGATTTTACCTGAGGCCAATCGTAAATGCCTTGCCATTATTAGTTGCAAGTACTAAGATGTTCGCCTCATATGTAAATTAGGCGGCCTCCACACCATTCCACAGAAATGCAGATTTGTATCACGCTGGAAAGAGGTGTGGCACTGGGACCTCATCAGTCAGACTATACTGGTTCTTCCATCATAATAATTATCACGAAATCTTTTGAAATGCCATATTGATTTTAAATTTTATTAAGCTAATTTATTTGAAAAAAATTCTTAAGTACATTATAACGGATTCGAATAATATCCAAACTCAGTTTGTATGCGAAATTTATTTTAGAATCCAATTTGGAAACCAAAATTCAAGTTATTTTCTACACATTACTAATATTCAATACTAAAATACTACTAATTAGTTTGGAGTTACGAGGTTCAAATTCTAGGCATACAACTCTAAAATATCAAAAATTATGTGCGCGTTATAAATAAATTATTATTTGCTGCAAGTGGAAAGGAAAACATCGCGAAAAAACATACAACTGAGAGTTGTCGAAGATGTGTGAAGTCTAGCAATTCGTACTTGACCAGCAGAGTGGAGGATGGTCTAACTCATTTCACTCTGAAGGGATACCCGTGGTCAGCAATGAGCCAATAATAGGTTGACAACGATAGATTGGGAATTTGGGACACGTAAATTGGCATATATTTGACATACACATTAAAAGAAATCTATTAGTTTGTAAATGTATATATTTTACAAACAAAATTACAGGCAATATTTTCACCACAGTAAGTGGTTTGTTGAAAGGAATAGGACTTTTGGCCAAATTTTAGGTACTTTTATTTCATAAAAAATATTGTTATCCATGTGAACCACACTTAATATAAGATGTCATTTTCATTGCATCTCGAATCGTAGTACCACACTATTTGTGTTGTGTAAAATAGGTAGCGAATGAATAAACAAAGACAAAATACTTGTAAATGTAACTTATTGCGAACGTAATTTATTTGCATCTCAAAAATGATGATTAAATAGATTTTTGTGAGGTATCAAGTACTCTAAAACATAGTCTGGTAAAAAGGCCATTAAATATGTTAATCATAACTATATGTTTTTAAAGACTGTTACTTTCCTTAAAGAAAACTTATGGGAGGAAATATTTGGAATAGAATGCTATTTATTTAACGGCTTTAGTCATGACATGCTACTTTCAGCATTGAATTCAGTGTTTTATCGACTGCATTAATGCTGCATCGCGTTTTTTTAAGTTTAATTACTGCATTTATGAATAAGTTCAGTTTAAAAGTAACTGCGAACGACATCAAAATATCCAAACATGTTTTCGGTGCTGTTCACAGTTACTTTTGTGAATCATTCGATCGCTGCATTCAGCTTCCGAAACGCAGCTAAATATTCGATTACCAATGCTAAAAGTAGCGTATCTGCTACGACCCTAATTCTGTTTAACATGTATTAAATGCGATCGTTTTTGTACTACATGTTTGTTACGTGTAATAATTACTTTGTTTATTTATTGATTATTGGAACTATGTTGAAAATAAATGTGAACATTTAAATATAATATTAAATGGTATTTAAAATGTTTTAGTTCCATTTTCTGTATTTTAAGATTGTCCAAAGATGTTTGATGATTATCTTTGTCATATATTTTTTATGTAAATTGCTACGTGAATAGTACTTTCAACTGTACTTCGTTAATAGGTATTACGTAATTGTACTTATTTTTGTTCATTCACTACCTCCGTCATTTTCGCATGCATGTATGTTTAAAACTTTTATGTACGACGTTGTAAAAATATTTTGACAAGGCGTTTTTGTATGAATAAAATGGTGTAAATTTTTTAAGCATTGTTTTATTTGTCCAGATATAAAAGGGTTGAAAAAAATTAATATGTGCATTGAAATATGCGATGAATAAAATGTAAAATAAACTATGGTCTAAAGTTACATACTTAGGTTTAGTTTGACATGGAATTAAGCATTCCAACTTAGTCCTTTAGTCCTATCTGGAACGTTTATGATCTTCAGTTGATTTTTTTAGGGTTGGTTATACTCATGTGCGTTGATCAGATTATCGGTACACGCTTTGAAACATAAAATGGAGCAGACATGCGAGGCATTCCAACTTAGTCTTCAGGAGAAACTATGAACCAACTGCGTGTTAACATAGTCTAGTCGACTTCAGGTCCGTCGCTTATAGTGTAATCGTCAGTGAAATAGGATTGGAGGTGTTCACTCCTATTTCAAGTAGATTACAGACGTGCTTGGGTAGCAGTGACTAATTAATATCAAGAGTGACACATTCGTTATTACTAGAATTTTATTAAGTGTCAAATACAAATAAGGTCCGTTTACTATCATTATAACAAAAAAGGCGAATGAAAATGGCAGAACTCTTTATGCTACTCTGCAGGGATCACTGCCACGCCTATTTCTGAGTCATAATAGCGGTGTTAACCGCTGCTGTGGTCCGCTTCGAAAAGTCTGGTAAGGGAGACATACTTATCCGAGGCATTCCAACTTAGTCCCCAGGAGTAGCAGCAAATCTATGACCTACCTCAGGAACGATAGATAGATATACATCGACCATAGCATTTACTTAATATCAGGTGGACTGCACGCTCGTTTGATAAAATTACACTAACTGACATGAGAAGTAAAGCATACCGTAGAGAGCATCATATGCAGCATTTTAGCAAATAGCAATTTAAGTCAGGATGTTAATATAACACCAGTTAACTATACGCGCAGTAAAGTGGCATTTAACATCGTTTAGTTTATTAGCATCATATCAAGCTGTAATAGGACACTAATTACTGCGTGTCATGTTAGTGTTAATGACGTTAAAGATGATATTGAATTATATCTGAGTAATTGTATGAGTGGTACAAACCTTTGTGGTTCGACTTCGGAGTGTTATAACGCTACTTTATTCTGGTTTGAAGAGTGTGGTAAGAGAGACATGCTAATTCGAAGCGTTCTAACTTAGTCCTCAAGGATAGTAACATATTTGTTACCAACATCAGGTAGGATTTTAATCTTATCTCAGATTGATTACACATTTTTCTTATTTCTGCCAAATAACAGCAGTGTTAGGCGCTGCTGTCTGGTTTGAAGGGTGTGGTAAAGGAGATAAACTTAACGAGGCATTCCAACTTAGTCCTCGGGGGTAGCAACGCATCTGAGATCGACTTCAGTCGGGATTCTGGTCTTATCTGGGGTGGATCACAAATGTCCATGGGCGGCAGTTGCCACTTACCATCA
>DWRA01002003.1:0-15126 GCA_018250295.1 Spathilepia clonius
GTCTTTGTGTGTGTCCATGGCACCCACGACACAGGGAATCCTAGTGTGGGGCTGTGAGTGTATAAAGCGTCTTTTAATTTATCACCTGTTGTCTTGTTTAATTTTAGGTTGTTCCACTTTCAATCATGTTCACACTGATGATAGCAACAAACAACTTATGTCTGAAGTATGTTGGAGTGCCCTTTTACTACATAGGCAGATCATTGACAACTGTGTTTAATGTTATATTCAGTTGGATACTTCTGAGACAATCTACTTCCTTTAGGTGCATCATGTGTTGTGCTTGTATTGTGTTTGGATTTTACCTGGGAGTTGATCAGGAACAGTTGTTAGGTAATTTGTTTGTTAATATCACTTAGTCACAATTCTTATTTCATGTTTTTCTGTTGTAATTGTGTTAATTACATAACAATACAATATTTTGGGACTAATAAATATTAACAATATATTCACAGAGACTAAATTAGATCACTAATTTCTGGGTCTAATCGCACACCTTTGTGAAACAATATCTTGAGATGTAGAATTGAGATAGCATTATATTAGCAACCATTATATTTATTCCTTATTTCAGGTTCATTTTCTCTAACGGGAACTATATATGGAGTAATAGGTTCTCTAATGTTATCACTTTACTCCATTTACACCAAAAAAGTCCTCCCATTTGTGAATCAGGAGATCTGGTTGCTGTCATATTACAACAATGCCTACTCGATTATATTATTTTTACCATTGATCGCAATGAATGGCGAAATTAATGTACTTTTGAATTACAACAATTTTGATAGTACACAATTCTGGGCACAGATGGTAATAGGAGGAATATGTGGATTTGCAATTGGATATTTTACATCTCTGCAGATACAGGTACTATGAATGATTTAAATTTAATATCCTAAAGTTATGCATACACTTCTTCAAATATTTATATCCAGATAGATAAATTTATAGTTCCCAATTACTATGTTAACTTATTACATTACTTCATTGAATTGCCATTAAATTTTTTTTTCATTTAAATTTATCATAGCATGTAAAAGGTAGTTTGATCTACAATAAATAAAATTATTTGAACTATAAGGTCACATGTATTATTTTTCCAGGTTACTTCACCATTAACTCACAACATATCAGGGACGGCTAAGGCTTGTGCCCAGACTGTTATAGCGACGCAATGGTATAACGAAACGAAAAACATGCTTTGGTGGTCCTCCAACATTATAGTGCTTTCTAGTAGTGCATTGTATGCTAGATTTAAGCAGCTAGAAATGGAACAGAATGCACGGAAGCCTGTCCCAGAGGAAAAGAGAAGTTTAGTATGATATTTTATGCGTTTTTGTAGGAGAATTTGATTGATTGATGTGTATATTTATAGATAAAAAGAGGCCAGTTTGTATTTAAGAAAGTAGTGTAACAAGGCTTTGTTTACACATGTAAATTAGGTTCGCAAATTCTAAACCAATACACAATATTAAATCAAATATTTATCAGGGAACCTTCGGAGTTATTTAATGCGTTTAAAATTTCCGACGGTCTCAATTTGGTTATGTTGCTGGGTCTAGGGAGAATCTCTCAGCAAAGCAAAAAAATAAATCAAATATTTGAAGCCAACAAAATACAGGTGTGTTAGATTCGCCATCCGCTGCTAGTAGCGCAAATCAACTCTACTATTGCTTCGGGACCCTTCCTTAACGAAGTTTTAGCTACGCACATCTGTTGATTGTAGTTATGTAAACGGGGCATGTAGTAGGGCTCAAAATAATAAACACACTACATTGCAATAATTATGTATATTTTTTATAAGTAAAATGCAACATGTAATGTATTATTAAATATTTAATATGATGTATGAATACTGCCTTTTCTTAAAATCGTATATTAATTGTAATATTTAATGCATAACAATGTAATATATAAATGTACAAAAACTTGTACTTATACTGTGTGTTATTAAAATATAAGCTATTTTAGTACGTGTTAATTATAAAGTGTTGAAACATTTCCAGTGAGTATGTATATAGAACGTTTATGTTATTTTTAAGAACCAAAGAATTTCGATTTATATCTATGGTTATTTGTGCTAAATTGTAGGAATATAATTGTTAAAATATATGTGACGTATAATTACTGTTATGACAGTATCACCAAGCATTATGCTAAAAGTATTATTGTTTTGTGGCACGTGAAATACGCATAGACAACACGACTTTTTGTCAATTTCCTTATTACGTGTGATAAGATAAGATAGGTGTTTATTAATTTATCGTATCGTCTAATTAACTGCAGAGTTCATGAGTATGTATCATACAGTGATGTATTACAAGATTACCATGCTACAAGTTTGTCTTATTTATCCTATTTTTTGTGCAGTTTATCAATGTCGAGAGATAAGTCTGCATATTTTTACCTGGGTGCCCAACTAATCCATTTGTTTAATTTAGTGTTCTACATAGGCAAGTTTTATTTCTTTTCTTTCAAATATACGACTGCTGACACTTATATATTATGCGTATACTTACAAACTTAGAGACTATTATCTATATAACATGGTCTACATGTGATCTTAGTAATTTGGATAATTTGGTTTTAATGTGTTTGTAGTACAAGTCCCAAAAAACATTATTAGATTCATATGGATCATACATGTGATCATATAATTCTATTCCATATATTTTATTCCAGTTCCGTTTAAATGTTGTACTATTAAACGATATCCATTCTGTGTATCTGTATCTACTTGTTCTGATACTGTAACCCATAATTTTAATGTCCTTGAGAAGTGGTTTGTCAGTTTTCACCCAAGGATCGACTCCCGGTCGAGGATACTGACTGTAAGCATAAGGCTGATGATTCGTATTTTGATTACTGTAAAACCTTTTTCGCATTAAGGAGACCAAACTTTTCCCTTCAAAACATAACTTCGATTTGTCGTGACATTTACATTTCCGTACATTCCGCTTCAAACTGGTTAGCTCAACTAATGTGGGAAATATGTCGACTAACTCCACAGGTGTGTAGATAGATTTTGGCACCATTCCCGGTATATCAAATATCAGAGGAACTCTTAATGCTACATCGAAGTTGCTATATTTTGCCCACAATCCATTTTCACCGAGCGACCAACCTGTGAATGTCACAAATATGTTTTAATAAATAAGATAAACATTTCCGTTTCCACTTTTATTACCATCTTTTAGGCTCATCTCATACCTTTACATAACAAAATAAATACTTTTAAGTAAATATTACAACATCTATTTATATATTATATCTAATTAATTATTAAATATATGATGTAAAAATTAAACAAGTTTACAAATTATTTTGCAAAATAACAAATATTTTCGGTTATTGTAAATATTATTATTCTATATCACATAATACATTATAAAAAAAAACAAACCGTGGTCACTGGTTAACACGACGATAGTTTTCTTCCTATCGACGTGTGTAAGTAATGTCCCTATGAGATCATCAATGTACAAGGCAGCGGCGTAGTAACTTTGCCTTATCTTGAGCGTCCAATTTCGAGGCATGATTCCCATTGGGAAAAGGACGTGGAGTCGTTGTATGTCGTCTCTCTTGCGAACATCCATTGATGGATGCCAAGCGACTAGCGGCATGTTCTTGGGTTTTTGTGGGAATGCCGGCGGTTGTACATTTGTAAGAGGAACTTTGTCTGGAAAATGTAGCAAGTTTAACACAATAGAAGGCTGGTCCTTAATAGATACATGCGTACTTAATCATACATTCTTTGTTGAAGTTGTATATCTACTATCTATAACCTGAAATCTAGGTATACATATAATATAACACTGGTTCTTGTTGAAATGTACTTATTAATAAAGTAAAAAATTCAATCAATTATCGCGAAATTATGCCGCAATACGTGTATGATTCTTCTTATTAAAATTATTATTAAGGATTCGATTGTTTTCTTATCGTTAAAATACTTACCGAGATATCTTATGGGGAATTTTAAAGGAATGTGAGGCTTATGAAATCCAACGGCAAGGAAAAACGGTTTGGTATCATTATTTCTCTCTTTTAATATCCTAATACCCTCATTTAAAATCTCTAAGTCAGGTAAAATTTGATTTGGTTGGTCTTCTACCACCACAGGGCAGATGAGATTTTTTTTAAGTTTCCTAGATTTTACATCTTTACACACCGCTGCGTCCTTATATTTCTCGGTAGGAGCATGGTAAGGGGGTTCCGACCAGCTGTACGGGTAATCGTCGTTGTTATTTGAGCTTATCCCTGGGTGGAACACTTTGCCCACAGAATAAGTATTGTAGCCGTGTTCTTTAAACAATTGTGGTAAAGTTGTGAAGTTACCCACTTTTTTGCGCCAGTAACTATAGAAATCGTATAAACGTAAACTGTCGGGTCTTCTGCCTGTTAAGAGAGAGTTCCGGCTCGGAGCACACAAGGCTTGCTACAAACAAGGTTAAAAACATAGTAAAATGGCTTTCCACCATACTACATAATCATATTATGTATAATAATATTACCTGCGCGAAAGCATTTTCAAAATTAATTCCCTTTTCCGCCAATTTTTGAATATTTGGCAAATAAACACTTTCGTTCGCTAGATGTCGCAGATCGTCTACAAATATCGCAAGTATATTGTATTTTGAACTTTTAATGTCAGAACTTTTAAATTTAGCATTGCAGAAAGAGAATACGGCCATAAATGCATAAAGTTTTATTATATATTTATTACGCATTTTTAGTGTAAACAATGTTACGCCTAGTGAAAAGATAATCTAAAAGTAAAACGTTTGAGTGTTTGTGGTAGTATAGAAAATAATATAGATTACAAAATATACATTTTTCATTTCTTTTATATATTTGAAGAAAGTAATACTAAATATTAAAATTTTACATACACGTTTTTTGGGTTTAATGTGTCTATAACAAAATTGTTTCGGATAATTTTATTTTCTACTCAGTGTTTTTATTAATAAAAAAGAAATTTTTTTACACTGGTAATAAACGCTACTAGACAGCTGATGTTTAGCTGTAGAAATCAGTGTGTAATTTTTATATACAAGTTTACTACCACATATACGAATCTTCCTTTGTGTTTGTAACGTTTATATATTTCGTTTTCTGTCACACCTCACACATACACTTTATAAGACCAAGTGAGTGTCAGACCATTGTCATTCAAAACATCTGTTGTATGTTGTTGTTTTATATTTTTAATTATAATTTTATTCTCCATTAATTTATTTATGCTCGTTCAAGTAATTTAATCAGGTCAAGTGTTCGAGTGAGTGCTGTTGTGTTTTTTAGTTATTGTTGTGACGTCATTGTTTTCGACTGCCAGTAAAACGACGCAATTACTTGTAGTATTTTAAAAATGGAATTAAAATGAGAATTATTTTTATACGTAAGGTGAGTCTCTTAGTTTTTCGTTTAAATTATGTGCTTATGATGTACGGTGCAGTGTCGATTGTTTCGTAGAAAGGTTTTAGTCTTTGAATCGATTTCCTTTGTCCTCGGTCCCTTAGGCTGAGTGCTAACAAATATAATAATAGTCACTCACACTACAACTACACCTACGTATTAAAGTATTAATGCACTGCCATTTGGTTGCAATGACGCCTTTTTAATTCCGCGATCGAATCAAAACTGAATATTGATTAGGTGTGAGTGGCTTTTGTTTATTTTTCGAAATTATGTAATCAATAACAATAGACAGTGTTTTGTTTTGGAATTATATAATAAAGAACAATGGTTATTGATATTTTCGATTTCAATTGTATACATCTGTTGTTGTTTTGAGATATTACTATAAATAAAAATATATATAGAATAAAAAAAATGTTGTAATTTAGATCATAAATATGTTTAAATCTAACAATATTCTGCCAAACTCTAGAAGCCACTCTAAAATGTCATGGAGTATTTTTGCTTAACTATAATCTTATCTATTATATAAATTTGAGTGGAAGTCATTTTGAAGCTAGTGTTTTATTCTTTTAATGTTTATTTAATTGGAATATGCTACAGGCCTCTTCTGTTTCTGGGGATAATTGTGTCTACAATGCATATTCCTTCAATATTTTTTTCTCAATATGCAAAATTGTAACACTTAATATTTTTTTGAAGTTTCAAGGTTTTCTCTAAATTTCAGTTAGTTGTAAACAGGGGTTTATTTATAAGTTTCCTGTCTTGTTGATAATGGAACTGTAAACATGTTGATTAAAGGGAACTTATCACTTTCTGATAACAGTTATTTACGTTTAAAAACATTTAATAAATAGCTTTTTATTAAGAAACACCATTACTTATAATTGACCAAATGGTGCCTAATATGTCACATGAATATTACATTTTTTTTATTTTTAGTTTACTTTAGTCTTTGAGAACACAGCTATGTTATAGAAACCACTTTTATGTAATTATTAAATGAAGAACAACAATTCTTACATCTGATCCTAATTTAGTATGTTTTATTAAAGCAATATATTTTGCAATAAAAGTAAGTAATTAAAGAAGCAATAATGAGATAAGCTTTCAAACATGGTTAAATGATCTATGGATAAGCATCTGACATACTGGTGTATACCAACATTATCATAATATTTTACCTCAGGACTGTACATAAAATTTGAAGAGCCTGAGATGTACCACATTGGCAAGGTGGATATTTTCCTTGTTGCTTAAAGATGTCATAACTTTGTGGGTAATGTAATTTCTATTTAGTAAATTAATTTGCCTAAGCCACTTACAAGGTGTAATGATGTTTCATAATGTATATGCTTGATCTTTGCCAAATTCCTGTCATAAATATTATGTGTTACTATGTAATACATGTCTTTGATTGTTTTCACCTTCACAACATAACAGTTAAGACACATGAGTTCATAAATTAGTTATTTATAAAAATACTTTTTCATATTATGTAATAATTAATAAGTAGGATATACCCTTATGTTAGTGGTCTTGAATTCATGTAAATTTTTGCAAACATGGTAAGTGTTTTACAACCATACCAAGATACATTTTCCATAGTTTGTTATCCTATAGTATATTCGAACCTTGTTGAAATATGCAAAGAGACAGAGATATGTTTAATGATAAATTTGGTAGGTAGGATGGTTGGCTTATTAAAATTGATGACTGGTTATATATCTTGATAATTATATAGACGGGTATTATGTATACACACATGTCCTCAATTAACTGTCAAGCTACTGCCATGTTAATAAAGGATTATTGCAACATGATTTCAGACTTTGTGAGAATAACAAACTATAAGCAATCTGTAGTCATACAATCCTCACAATTATTGTAAAAAAGACATCCAATATGAAAAGTGAAATAAAATATGGACAAGAAAAATTAAATATGGAATATTTTTTTTGCTTTAGTTCCTATTGATAAAGTGTTAATTTATGTCAGGCGCCAATTAGCCAGTATGTCAGCGGAGTCGCCGCGACACGCGCGCTCCGGCGGGCCGCTCACGGTGCCGTCGCAGCCGCCCAGCGACCGCAGCATCATCGACGCGGTCTCCGGCTTCATTAACGACGTCACGCTCTCCTCCTCCTCTGCCGTCGACCCCAAGGATGTCATCCAGTGGGCGAGGTATGTGCAAATTATTAGAACGGTAAAATACATAAGTAGTTAAGTACCAGTTGTATAATGAACTGTAACACAGAAACAGTGGGTTGAATTATTATTTAGATTAAGGTAAAATTCCTTGGTCCAGGTTCGAAACAGCGGACATAAACGAACCGACGCCCGAAGGCGACGGTGATAACGATGTATCTCCCCTTCTGCTCATCCTGGGGTACGGGTCGGGAGTGCAAGTGTGGCTGATCCCGCCCAACGGTGAAGCACAGGAGGTGCTCTCCTGGCGGCAAGGCACAGTCAGGGTGCTCCGTATACTGCCAACTCCGCAGCACGGCGACTGCTTCGCGTCGAAAAGGCCCCTTATAGCCTTGTGTGACTCCGCCAGTCCTGGGCCAGCATTTTGCTCGCTCAGTTTTATATCCATCAGAGGTGGAGAGCAGGTAATTTATTTTCATAAGAGTTTTAAAGCAAATGAGTATACAGATGGTAGATGGTAAATGGCCATAGTTGCGGTGCTGCTTCTGATGACTACATAGGAAAAAATCGTAAATATCTCACCCCTAGTTATTGCTTTCTGCAAAACTAAAATACAAGAGCATTTAATACTAGTATTATAAGACGGAAACAAGTGTGGCAGTGGTACCTCTGGAATCAGTAATAACCACTTACGGTGCACTAAGGTGCAATGCTCGTTTGCTAGTTCAACCATAATATGATAAAAAAACACGACATCATGACAATATAGTTGTAAAAAAAATATTTTTATTTATTATATTAGATTTAATATTTATATTACAGGAAAGTAACAATGTATTTGATTGAGCTAATATTGAGCTAATAAGTAATCAGCATAATAATAAAATTATATCATAGTATAATACATTACATATAATAAAGAAGTACGTACATCATAATACAATAAATATTCATTGGCAACCCGAATTTACATACTAGGTACAATGTATGACCGTGTAATGTGAAAAAACATTGTTATTCTATATGTAGATTAGATGTAGACAGTTGTACTCGCGGCTTCGTTTGTGCGGGCTACGTACGTTTGCTAAAATTAATCTTACTCTACATACTAGTATGTATTGCTGCAGCTGTATACCTAATATATGTAGAGCGTTTTTTTCTAGGATCAACTAAAATTTTTCTGCTTACATCTAGAATACCCATAGTAACGAATTGTATTATAAAGCATAGCCAGATATTATGTATCAATCATTATCAATACAATGACACAAACAGAGAGATTAACAAAGAAATATTGTGATTTACAATATTTTTTTATGTTCATATGCATTAATTGTTGTGTTATTTTATATTTTTGTATAGGTTAAGAGCATTAAATTCAAGAACCCGATCCTTGACGTGTTGGCCAACAAGCGTTCAGTGGTGGTTTCTTTCTCCGAGCGTTTCGCCGTGTTCGACGCGGGCACGCTGGAGGACCGGCTGGCCGTCACCACGTGCTACCCGTGCCCGTGCCCGCTGGGCGGCAGCGCGCCCGTCAACCCCATCGCTCTAGGGGACCGGTGGCTGGCGTATGCCGATAAGAAGCTCAATCCGTCGAAGCGCAGCAGTGGGGGATGTGAAGGTAATATTTCTTTTTTATGACCAACATATTACAATTGTTACAATACTAATCTGATATACAGGCATTTCGGATTCCGGTTTCGATCTCCAGTCATCCAGACGCCTTGTCTTGGGCTAGAAGTTCAAATAGTCTAAGTCATTTAGTGATAGGTATGAAGATACACTTACTATAATTTATTTCTATCGTGCTTTATAAATACAAAATCCTTCCTTGCTTATATTTAAAAATTACACAAAAAAAAACCGATCCATACATTACTGACTTACATAAATA
The DNA here is from genome assembly GCA_018250295.1 of Spathilepia clonius. Classification (NCBI taxonomy): domain Eukaryota; kingdom Metazoa; phylum Arthropoda; class Insecta; order Lepidoptera; family Hesperiidae; genus Spathilepia; species Spathilepia clonius. The sequence goes on from DWRA01002003.1 coordinate 9,458, forward strand.
AAAACCGTGTGTTCGAGTAAAATAAATTCCGAATAAACGTGAAGTAAAACAAACAATGAAACATCTAAACTAGGCCAATACTGGTGTTACTGGTGTTCACTGCAACTGCTCCGTTCTCGTTTTGCTTCAACAAGTTCAAGTTCGTTGCGTCGCCAGCGCCTCCGCCTGGGAAAACTGGTTTGTGTTTAACCTATACAAATAAATAAAATGGAAATGTCTATTTGTAAATTCTTAATAAACATCTCTTTTACCTATATTGTATTAGAGGTACGCGAAAAATCAAACTGTCGTCGTAAAAACACGACCTTCATGTCACAATATGTAATTTAAAATATTATATTTTCGTTGTCTAAGGGTTCATATTAAAATGCATTAACGCGATATAGATCAATATTATTTTCTAAGATAAAATATTACAAATGGTAATATAAATAAATAATAAAATATTTAGAATTCCCTAAAAACTAATAAATAGTATGTTACATGCGGAGTCTCGCGATTGTGCCTGTATGTAAAATACAACAACACGACCGTTCTTATTTCACTTGTACACACAAAAAATACAAGTTTACTTCACAACACGCATTTTGTTCCTGGTATTTTAGTTCGTTAACTCAATTGAACTCTTTTAATTTATAACTCTGATAAATCTGTTTGCAGTACAAATCAGACCAATGCTTTAGTCTTCATACATTAGGCGCAAAGGTTAAAGGTGGTAGAACCATTTGTGGTTAGACTCCGGCGGTACCACCACCACATCATGACTGCCTAATAACAGCAGTATTAAGCGCTGCTATTTCCTGATTTGAAGGGTGTGGTAAGGGAGACTTACATATCCGAGGCATTCCAACTTAGTTTTCAAAAAGGACTATAGTCTTATTTGGGGTGGATCAAAAATGTCCATGGGCGGCAGTTGCCTCTTACCATCAGGTGGACTGTTTGCTCGTTTGCTACTTCATCACATAAAAAGAAATAATAAGGTATTACGCTATGTTATTTCGAAAAACGCCTCAAAATCTATAAAAATACCCTTTTTACATTGTGTACATACTTGATAAAACTTTGTTGTTAAATATACGTGCTTAATCCGCTACAATTGTGGGTAGGTCCCATCCTCATTCAAACCTAAAGTCTCCACCGCCAAACCTATTTCAGCCGATGTCTCACCTCACATTTAAACGTTTCTGTATTATGGTTTGCAAGGTGTGGCAAGGGAAACATACAATGCTGAAAGTATAGTTTTCAAAGGTTGTAACGCATCTGTGTTGGTCCTCAGGACTTAGGCGCTATTTGGGATTGACTACTGATAGGTATGAGCAGCAGGAATCACTTACCATCAGGTTAATTACATGCTCGTTTGCTACTGCAATTTCATAAAAAAGTTTATCTTACGATAAAGTCGATGACTCCTCTATTGACCTTACGCATGACGCGAATTCATTGCGTCGTATTGTTTTGCGCCGGTTTCAAACAATGCAGCGTATCGTATGCGCTAATTGAATCACCTTCGTGCTTCGCCTATGAACGTGTCGTAAGTGCTATTCATTAAATTCTTTTATTCAAAACAATGGTGTGTTTTTATAAGACCGACATCTGGTCCAATGTGATGGTGGTGTTTTTGAAGTAATGGTATGATTAGAAACGGGTCGCGGGTTCAAACGAATTCAACTGCTGAATCTTAATTTTCTTTTTTATAAATCATTAACCGACATTCAGATTACTGATGGGACGTGGTCTCTGCTATACATGTACACTAGTAATCAAGTTTACAATGGAATCATGGATACTTCATGTAGATTTCATATATTATTCGAATGTTCTCTACATTTGAAGTATGAAATCTCGACAGAACGCCTTCTATATTTGTATTTGGTTCTTTATCATTCAAAAATTTAAATACAGTAGCACTCAATGTTGTTCTTTTTAAAGATAGATGTGGCCGTGGTGCCCACGCAATCAAGTCACGAAGTGTTCTATTCTTTTCAATATTTCGAGGTAAGAGTGCATTTCTACGTGGAAGCATTTCTTCCCAACATTCTTTAAAATCGATTTATAATTATAACATATTTTACGTAAATAGTTAGTGACCTTTATCCTCCTCACTTCAAGACATGAGTTTCTTTACACACCAATTCGTTTTTCTAACAAGGTTTACCTATCTACGTTTAAGGTAGGAATTAACTAATTACACACACATGTTCACATGTAGGTAAATTTTGAAATTGATCTCTATGAAATGATATGATTGCTATAAAACGAGTTGGTAGCTATATAGATTTGTGACGTTTGTAGGGATAACATTAATAAAATATTAGGATTTTCAAGGTCGAACTTAGTATGCAAAAGGTTACTTTAGATTGTAATTGTTGTGCAATATTTTAATGCATTATCCTCTGTGTTAATAAGTTAATATTTCAAGAATGTATGCGAAGATTAAATATTTTTATTATTTAACCACAAGGTCACAAGTTATAATATGGTTGTTGATTTTTGCAACGGAGAGAATATGTTTTTAGACTTTCGATTTAGACTGTTATTTAACTTTTTCTAGCTGTTATCATACGCCATTTTACAAAAAAATACACTTTGATGTGACTGAAAGTAATTGATATTATACTTAGTATTTAATATTAAAATCTTATATCGTTATTTTTCTTGAAAGGACTTTCGTGGCTAAAAAATATACATATTATCTGTTAACACGTAGTAGAAGTAAACGTTGCATAAAACACGGTTAATGTTGCTTTGACAAGAGGGGTGTGAAAAGCAATGGCATTGTGTAAGTAAAATTTATCGGCGAGAACATAAAAAGGTCCTTCTGTTTGAAGTTATTTTTCACCTCGCCTATTCCAAACCCGCTTATAAACCCACGAGCGTTTCACACAGGCGAGGGCGTGAGCAGCTACACGGCGAGCGTGCTGCACGCGGCCAAGTCGCTGAGCAAGGGGCTGCGCGGGCTGGGCGAGAGCGTGGCGCACAGCCTGGCGGGCCGCGCCGCCTCGCAGTCGCCGTCGCCGCCGCACGCCGACCTGCAGCACGCGGGGCTCGTCACCGTGCTCGATATTGAGGTAACTGGATCGCGTCCTACAAAACTGGTGATCACTCGCTAATGTCATTAGTGTTCCTCCAATACTTAATCTTTTCATCGTATTTGGCTTTTAAATATATTTTTCACTTACCATGGACCACTAGGGCAAATAAATTTGACGTTTAACGATTCCTGGAATATGTTCTCTGATAGAAGATATGCTTAAATTTTCCATTGATAGTTTATGATAAAGTAATAAAAGTGCATTATATTGCTACGAATATTAATTATAGATTCTCTATATCCATTTCTAATACCTTTCTTAAATTAATTCGGACTAATTACCGATCTTTTGGTAAAACAGCTATTATATTTTTATTCTCCATTTACAGCAAGGTATTGACGAGGAAGACGGGCAGGATTGCGAAGAGCCATGCGATCCGGTAGTGGCTCATTTCATCGCGCACTCTGAAGCCATTATAGCGCTCAAGTTCGATCCTAGCGGTATGCTACTGATCACGGCTGACAGGCGAGGGCATGATTTCCACGTGTTCCGGATCAATCCCCATCCCTGTGGCCCAAACCTGGCGTCCGTGCATCATCTCTATATTCTGCACCGGGGTGACACTACTGCTAAAGTGCAGGTAAGTTTAGTGATATTAATATAGTGTGTTGTTATTTGTATAACTAAAGTAAGAAGAAGAAGAAATATGGAGTCTGATAGTGGTACGCTGCTATAATGAATCAGAAATATTTGTAATATGAACATATTCAGATCACAGACTTATTATTAAATTGATGAATGAACGGGTTTCACCTCTTTATTAACTCTTTGTGTGACTGTGTATTAATTTGAAATTGGTCATGATAGTATTCTTTTACGTGTACAATACAGTATACACTTTATAATACATAAGTCCACGAGGATAAAGAATATGTAACAGGCTCTTGGCGGGATTCCTGCTTTATTTTACGAGCGTTAATAAGTACTTAAAACACGGCGTGTTAATAAAGACTGTCAATAGCGACTCCGAAGGCATCATTACCATACCTATTAGTATTAAGCAGTGTTGTTTTGGTTTGCAGAGTGTGGTTAGATGGAGATAAACTTATGTGAAGCTTTTCCAATTGGTTGTGAGGGATAGCATCGCATCTGTGGTTGACGTAAGGTAGGATTGTACTTGTGGGGACATAACATACTTCTATTTGGGGTTGATTCTACACATCCATGTGTTTAAGTTACAACGTACTTTGAGGCGAAATAAATGCTCGTTTGCCACTACTATAAAAAAATGTCCAAAACGTGATAGTATATATTAGAAATTGTAAGAAGCGTGGCAATGTGTTCAGGACATAGCGGTGTCGGGCGACTCGCGCTGGGCGGCGGTGTCGACGCTGCGCGGCACGACGCACGTGTTCGCGCTGAGCCCGTACGGCGGCGCGTGCGGCGTGCGCACGCACACGCAGCCGCGCGTCGTCAACCGCCTGTCGCGCTTCCACCGCTCGGCCGGCCTGCCCATACACGCGCACGCGCACGCGCACCCGCACGCGCACGCGCACTCGCCGGTAAACTATTGTGTCACTTTACACATCTAATTATTTTATTTTTATTAAGTACTACCTGTCCCGGCGACTTTTGTGTCGCCTTAGAATTAAATAATGTGTCAAATTCAATAAGTAAATTCTGAACGCCACCTATCTGACAGACGTAGGAACTATTGTATGGGAATATGGGTATTCCTAGCATTTTTTTTTGTTTATATAATAATATGTTATTTTAGTACTTAGTCTTATGATGTATCAATATTAAACAGTGAAGTTTTTTTATTGTACCGCAGTGTACTGAGAGATTTACTTTGACTTTAAGGTTTATTGAACTAAAATATAACAGTGATAAATAGGGTCAATCTTATGACCCTATTTATCGATGTTAATCTTAGCTTAATTATAACGATTGACTGACTTTTACAGTATTTAATTGTAAAAGTTAACAAATAAAATTGGACAACGTTTATTATTGCAACAGTTATTTGCATTATTAAATTTCCGAAGGACCCTCGGTTCCCAGGCTCAAGTTTTGAAAGTAATATTAATAAATAGTTATAGATGTGTGTATATGTATAGTGGATGAATGAATAGTGTATAATGCACGTTTTTGAAACACAGTTGTGCAAGGTTTTCGAAGTAGGTCAACTAGAACATTCTAAAAGTAACTTGCTAATCATAATCAGTATATCAAAAGTTTGTGCGTTAATATTGCAGGTGGTGGAGGGGTGGTTCCCGAACCCGCGACTGCCGCCGTTCCCGCTGCCGTGCACGGCGGCGCCGCTGGCGCAGCTGCGGCCCACGCACAACCTGCCCACGCACACCATCACGCGCACTAGCTCCGGTAACACAAACACATTCAATTAATATTATGTACTAGCTGACTCTGCAATCTTCGTATCGCTTTAGACTTGAATAATGTGCCAAAAAGTTAAATTACTAAATTTTGAACGCCACCTATTTGACAAGCGTAGAAACTGTTTGTATGAGGAAACAAAATTGTTGTTTTTACTATATTCTTAATTTTTGAAGTGAAAACTTCTTTAGGCGCGTTGAGCGTTTTGGTAGAGGGTAAAATCCTCGGTTCGCGTCACCG
>DWRA01002004.1:0-15113 GCA_018250295.1 Spathilepia clonius
TTCTGCAATAACAGCATTGTTAAGCGGGGTTGTTTTCTGGTTTGAGGGGTGTGGTGTGAGAGACATTCTCGAGACTTTCCAACTCAGCCCTCAGGGTTAGCAATGCGTTTGTGGCCAATTTCAGGTAGAACCTATCTTATCTGGGATGGATTACAGATGTTCACGGGCAGCAGTGGCCACTTACTGCACTGCATGACTGCACTGGTGGACTGCATGTTCGTTTACTACTTCCATCATATAACAAAGAACATTTTTCGTATCGCATGACATTCCAACTTAGTCCTCTGGGGTAGCAACGCATCTGTGGTCGATTTCAGTTGGGATTCTGGTCTTACCTGGATTGTATCACAAATGCCCAGGGGCGGCAGTTGCCATTTACCATTAGGTGGACTGCATGCTCGTTTGCTACTCCATCATATAAAAAAAAATATTTTGTGTTCTAACTCCTGATATTGTTGTTTGCAGGGCGTTCCGCGACTTGCAGAAGGTGATCGAGGAGCTGATGGCGATTGAGCCGCAGTGGCGCAACAGTCTGTCGGCCGGCCGCAACCGAGAGCTACTCCGTCGTTGGCGCCGCCAGATGAAGCGGATACACCGGTAAGAACTACTTTACATTGAAATCGCCTTATAAGGGGTTGTGTGTAAATTGGAGCATGTGTTGGAGGGTTATTAGAGAAACTACAAAATGTGACATGGTGTGACAATGAAAGATCGTTATAATAATCTTCTACTTAATAAACCTGATGGATATACAAGGCATATGCGTAACCATGTGGTCTGGAATAGTAACATTTTGCACGACAGTTTTTTATATAGAGGAGCATAGAATAAACACGAAGTGGCGTAAACTGACCATAGATAAGCAAAGGAAAGCATTTTTTCAACTACATCCCATTTTCATATGAGAGTTCATCATATTACATTTCATCCCCTGTTAAGCTTAGTGCGGAATAAAAACTTGTGCGTGATTAGTAGTTTTAATAAAAAAAAAACTTTTAACATTAATAACACCCTGACAATTGATAATAACCTCATACGTTATGCTGGTGGGCAGATCGAAGCAGTGTGCGGAGACGGCGTTGCTGGACGGCGAGCTGATGCGGCGCAGCGTGCAGTTCTACGCGTCCGTGTGCGCGCTGCTCGTGCGCCAGCTCGACGCCGCGCGCCGCGCGCCGCTGCCGATCCCCGCGCCGGATACCCCAGCCACGCCCTCTGCGTCCCCTGCGATGCCCTCGACGTCCCCGACCACGCCCTCTGAGCCGCCGGCCACGCCCTCCGCCTCCCCGGCCACACCCTCCGCGCCGGCTACCTCTACGGCTGCGCACGCTTTCCTCGCTACGCCCGAGTGGTACGTCGAGGATATCGCCGAATTCATGCTTTTCGCCGTGCAGTGAGTATTCCTTATATCGATATTATGTCTTAAAATCCAGAATGATATACATATAGATTCAAATAACTAAAATTGAGTAAGTAAGAAGAATGAATGTTAAATTTAAAAAAATGTATTTATGAAATAAAGCTGTTAAAGTAACGTCATAGTATATGTATCTAATGTTATTAATAAATTAATAATTCCAGATATGTGCCGCAAATAGTAGCAGACTACATTGAGGACCCGATCATAACGTGGCTATTGAACGCCATCTGCTACTCGCACTACATCAAGAATCCTTACCTTGTGGCCAAGATAGTGGAAGTGTTGTTCGTTATCAACGTTTCCGTTCCTTTGAAGCTAAAGAATGTTTATGAAAAGTTCATGGATCACCCCATGTCCCAGAACCAACTGCCAAGTGCCTTGATGAAGTTTTACACGGATATAGAGACGACCGGTCAAAGCACAGAGTTCTATGATAAATTTACGATACGATTCCATATCAGCATTATATTGAAAGGCATGTGGGAACGACCGATTCATAAGCAAGTGAGTGAATGATTTTGATTTATAGTGAAACTTGGATGATAATTAACAGTACAAGGTGATTTTATTCGTAATTATTACATTTTTCAGGCCATCGTGAAGGAGTCCCGATCAGGGCGGCAGTTCGTCAAGTTCATTAACATGCTCATGAATGACACAACATTCCTTTTAGATGAATGTCTTACGGTATGTATTCATATTTGGTTATGCAAAGTCACGAGAAAGATTTTGAAAGTGTTTTTTATGTGTATTCATTTAACACAACAGGTGTTTTTCAAAAAAAATTAAATCTTTATTGAATGCATTTTTCATCTAATTGAAAATATTGTCTATATAATATGTAGTTACACATATTTATTTGAACAGATGTCTTTACATGTGTATGTTAATATTTCGACAAATAATTTAATTTCATGAATATTTAAAGTAACTGGTAGTTGTTTGATACATACGCTTTAAATTGCGTCGAGTTTTAATTTTTGAGATGTTGGGGCCGCGGCTATGAGAGTTGCAACCGCCGCATAAATAATAAACAAATGGACTGTATAAATTTGTACTGTACGTGAAGAACCGTTACATTTGGTAAATAAAGCCGCGCGCGGTGTCTCCGGTGGTTCGAAGCTATGTACTCGATCGGCGCGGGCGCCTCGCCTCGCCTCGTACGCCCCGCCTCGCTTCGCCTCGCCTCACCCCGCTGCCCGCGCACGACCGGTTTGCCGGTCGAAGCGTTAGGAGGTCAAAGAGAGTGTTATCATTTAAAACTTCCATAAAGCGCAGCGAACAACCGAGTGGCCCTACAGTTTGTCGAAAAATTCCGTCGGGATTAGCAATACCTCGACAGACAGTAATTGAATCCTTTTTAGATTTGGTTCTAGTCGGGCGAGTGTGACCACTTACCTCAACTTTTTTTTTCTTTTTACCACACGACTCTTACGTGCTCGTTGGTTGCAAAAATTTTATAACGAAAAATTGTACGTGTCCACAGTACCTGAAGCGCATCCACGAGGCGCAGGAGAGCGCGGCGGGCGGCGCGGCGGCGGGCGAGGGCCGCGCGCGCGCGCTGGCGCAGGACGAGCGCCAGTGCCGCTCCTACCTCACGCTGGCCAGGTACCGCACACTGCGCTTGTCTGCCCTTCTGTCTGTTCTTTGTGCCGGAAGCGCTGCCACGAAGCGCAGGAGAGCGCGGCGGTCGACAGATCACAACTTTTACGACGCAACCGTCTCGTGTTTTTGATTTTTATATCTCTATTTTGTCTCTCATTACTATTTCTTCCTTGACAACCCGCGTAGCGCAGCGGTAACTATACCGATCTGACACGCAATGGGTTGCGGGTCCGATCTTCGACCAGACAGATCTATATGTGATGAATTTATATTTCTACTCTGGGTTCGGGTGTTTGTGTATGTCCATGGCAATAATTAGCGTTGTTCCACTAAATTTGATACATATACAAATTAAATTTTAAATCAGGATCGCGATCTGAAATTATTGTTTGACCCTTAGCAGTGATAATAGACGCCATTCAATATATTTTGTTTTGCCTGAAATGGTCCTTCGAGCCGAACATACTTATGTACTACACTATGAAGCATTATGCACTATATACATTAGTACACCATTTAACATCCGAAATACATTTCATGATGAATTTAAGCAAAATAATATACGACATGAAGCAAGGTCTACAACATTATCTTGTTATTGCTCATCAGGGAAACTGTGGACATGTTGGAGTACTTAACGGTGGAGATCAAGGAGCCGTTCCTGCGCGCTGAGCTGGTGGACCGCCTCGCCTCCATGCTAAACTTCAACTTGCAGCAGCTGTGTGGGCCCAAGTGCAAGAATCTCAAGGTAATGTTGTTTTGCCTTATGTAAATTTTTGTGTAATAAACGCATATTTAAGTTTCAAATGCATGACTCATTTAAAACGTAAATATGCTTTTTATCTATGTACATTTCAAAATGTAAATTATGGGTATGATCCATGACGGTCTGCAGGTTCAGGTGGAAATTATGTGATTTTATCACTTTTGTTCTAAAATCCTATTTGACAATTTCTAGTAGCCAGAAATTGTCAAATTTCGATCTTTGGCATGGTTGGCTGGTTGGATAATTGATTATTATTAATGGGCCTTGTGGAACCGTCATAGTATAGAAATATGCAAGCAATATTCAATTTGCGCGCTTGCTAATGGCCTATAAAATATAATTAATAACACATTTTAGATAGACTAACAGTGCTTTGTCATAAATCTGTCAAGACGTGTAGGCCACATGCGGCCACAAATAATCCAGATACATCCGAACTACAAATCATTGCCTATTTGTACGAACAGTGAGGAAATGAATGTTGTCCGTTACCAGGTGCGGCGGCCCGAGAAGTACGGCTGGGAGCCGCGGCGGCTGCTGAGCCAGCTCGTGGACATCTACCTGCACCTGGACTCGCCGCGCTTCCACGCCGCGCTGGCCGCCGACGAGGTGCGCACCCGCGTCACCTCTCTAAATATGCTTGCCTAAACGTGTGCTTCGTAAAATCACGATTACCGGTTACAGTAATTAATACCAAGTGAATCCTTAAATTAAATAGACATAAAACTCGGCATTGTATTGGAGGTGGTAGAGCTCTTTGTGGCTCAGCCCCCATCTTCCTTATAACGGCAGTGTTTTGTGACCAAACTCAGAGAGGACTCGTAATTTTTTCTGCACCTTGTCATTTACTTTCAGGTGAACTACATGCTCGGTGTTACTTCTATTTAATGTAAAAAGGAAACAAAAAACAATGTGTACGGTCTTCAACCGAACATTGCTGATCACGCATTTACTTCATTCACATAATTATAACATTCAGTGCACTACGTGACGCGTACGAAACAAGACAACTTCGCGAGTGTACTCGTTCAATCATACATACAAGCACTCATTAACTTTAGTTTATATATCACGCAATAAACTTTTACTTATCAGTCAGAACTTTTACTTATCACTTCACAACTATCAAAAGGTGTTCCCAACATCTTTATGGTCCTTCGAGCCTGATATTAACTCAGGTCATATCTTTTACAAGGATACACAATTTTTTTTATTAAATTGAACTAGTAATAATATACTATAACGTGTTAGAAAACTTGTCATCGATATTTTATTTAAATTATTATTGGATATTTTTCAGAGGTCATTCTGCAAGGAATTGTTCGAAGAGGCGGCTGTGAGATTAGCGAAGTCGTGCATTAAGACGCCCACCGAAATCGAACGTTTTAAGGCACTCGCTGACAACGCGTATGAAATTATGGGTAAAGAATTTCTTATCGTTATGAATCTAAGATTATCTAATCTATATTATTTGAGATTTTGATATAAACATTCGTTCAATGCCTTTGATTTCCCGTATAGCCAAAATTATTATTGAAAAAAACAAAGCACAATATTGAGGCACAATTTTAACATCATTATGAGAATTTTTTTTTTGATTACAGTCAATAACCAGCAAAACTGCGACGAATTCGGAGACGCGCCCGAAGAGTTCAGAGATCCGCTCATGGACACTCTCATGACCGACCCTGTGTTATTGCCCTCTGGAAAGGTATGACATTAGTGGAGTATTGTTGATTCTTTTATAAAATGTCTGCAATTAAATTAAATTAAATTTATTTATTTTGTATTATCCTACAAGAGGACGTTTTTACACTTTAAATTATAATTTGCAAAATTTATTTTCAACTCAGTACAAAATTAGACCATTACATACAAAATACGTTGTTTGGCAGATCATGGATCGCTCGGTGATATTGCGACACTTGCTGAACAGCTCTACAGATCCCTTCAATCGACAGCCGCTTAATGAAGACGAATTGCGCCCTGGTGAGCATACTTATATATCAGTTACACAATACTAAGCGCAGTGGATTCATAGACTGCATCAGGTAAAGTTTCATGAGTTCGAGTTTCTGTGTTTGAGTTAAGCTTGAAAGCGAGGAATTATAATTATTTTAAAAATGCGCGGACACAACTCTACCATTAACTCTAGGAAAGGCAACCACATGTACTTTAGAAGCTATTAATCTACTGACTATGATTTAAAATCCTTTTCAGGGGAAAGTCTATGAACAATGGACTTCCTTAAAATAATTATAATATATTTATCTCTACCAACCAATGTGTATAAATAAGTTTGTATGCACCAAACACGAAGCAAACTCTGCCTAGTACTTTACAAATATAAAAGACACGCAAATGATATTTTTCATAAACATTACTAGTTTTTATTTCGTAGCTTATTTGTAATACTATTTTATAAATATTGTTTGTCCTTTTCGTTTATAGCGTCAGAACTTAAAGAGAAAATACTCCGATGGCAGCGCGAAAAGAAAGCACCGTCGTCGTAAGAGAAGGCCAACCACTAAAGTCTGATGTATATAATGTAATACATTTATAAAGACTTGACTGTGACATCGGACTATTGTCCACACGCGAGCATGAATGTGAGATTACTCTAAGTATGTTGTCCTAGTGCGATTGTATGCTTATGAAAAAGAGGCGATTAGAACAATTTAAAACATTTCAAAACAAAAAGCTAATGTGTTTACTACGACACATAAGCTGGTATTTATTTAATTAATTTGAGAGTCAAAATGACAATGTAAGTTTATTTTTGTGCTAAATTTCTTTTGCGTAAATTACTCTGAAAGGAAGATTTGCCTTATGTTGAATATGTGATGTTAAGTAACAAAATTGTTTCTTGTTAATTGCATGACTATAAGTTGTTACATGGGCTCTTTTAATCACTAATTTTTGTTATTTATATTTACATGTATATTTTAATTGCATAATGTAGAAAATGTCATCCGTTGAAATTTGGCAACATTACATCACAGCAGAACGCAATAAATGAGCAAAAGGCCTAAACGAAACATGAAATGGTATTTTTATATTGAAATATGTATCATTAACGATTGATCAAGTTCATCAATGAGGTGCTTCATTGTCATTCACCCCAAAATGTCTTAAACATGCATTATGTCTGTGTGTGAAACGATATACGCGATTTATATGTGCATTTCATAGGATAGTAACTATGTAACAAAATGTCACACGAAGAATATACTTTTGGAGAATTAGCCTTTCATTAGTTAGTCGAACCAATAGTTTATATTTAATATAACAAATAATTAGGTATTGTATGGGTTGTTAATGAATATGATGCAGTTTAATGTTAATGCAATTATTCAGCGAATTTACCTACGTACATACTATTTGCACATAGTGATATTATTTAATAGTTTATGTTAGCTGAAATATGTGTCGTATTATATTATATTTCAATTAATGATGTGATTTTGTTCCTTTATTTTAGTTGTTTTACAAAATGGAATTTCTTTCAAGTACTTCGAGAGCTAGTACTTGCATGTTACTTTATGTTATAAATATATAACATTTTATTTCGAAAATAAATTATCTCCAGTCACTGCCAAGTTTGTCAACATAGGATATAGATCAGGCATTCCTAAAAATGAAATCCATTTCTCTAAAATTATGTGGTCTCAATTGTATTATAATTTGACTTATTATATTTATCTTTACTTATATTATAAAGATTCTATGATAAAGGTCTCTTATGTTGAAATATCAGTAAAATATTATAAACAATTATCAGTGTTTTAATTACACGTAGAGGAACCTTTCTCCTGCATTTAAAGCAACTGCAACACATGAACAGTACACAACAGCTTATAATAATAGATACATCAATTATTGCAGTCAAATTAATGTTTACATTTTCTTACCCAAATGTCAAATTTAAAATATTCCTGTTTTATATCTAATGTTGCATTTGCGCTGTTGAATTAATATTACAGGAAATAAAAATATATACATAGCACACAAATAGTTGTTAAAAGGATATTTTCAAACAAATTATTTAGGGGTATATAAGTAAATAAAAATATTGTTTTCAAAAATTAAACATACATATATTTGCTATTATAATTTTTGTTAAAGTTACTTATTAATTATTGTCAAAGTCTATATTTAAATATGAAAAAGTAACATTCAAATAAATACATTCAATTTTAATGACCCATTGAAAAACAACAATAGGTGAGGATTATTAACTTAACATAATTTAACATAGTTGCTTAAAAAGAGGTAGCTGCAACGAGATTTCGACTTTTGGTGGAGGCTTGTCTCAGTTCAATAAACTTTTTTAAAATAGTCTTAAGACAAACTGTTTAGCATATGTATAGGCAAATGTTATCATCGATCTCCCTCCTCACACAATACAATTGTAAATATAACATCCTGTTTCTTTTCATGATATGTTTTCCATCAAAATCACTTATTGCAGTCATGTGAAATTGAACACCATAGCATAAGCTTTTACAGATAATTTAAGCTTTCTTATGTGGAAACTACAACATATTTTGAGCCTGTACATAGTGAATATATGAAAGTAGGGCATGATAAAAGCATTACTACACATTATATATACATTCCTCACTCATAATTATACCAAAACAAATCATTACGTTTCAAGACACATTCATAGACAAGGAAAAAATGACTACAAGTAAATAAATACAACAAACATATACAAACATTGATAAACATTTACTTCTTTAAACACAATAGCATAGAGTAGTTTTACATAAAGCTCATATTTCATTAAGTTTCTACTATGGCTATTAAATATTGTATAGCGATTTTTTATTTATATGTCATATATTTTAGCTAGAAAATTTGCCTTTACAATGATAAGTAACAGAAAGTGTCATTAACTGGTTTTAAAATCAGTATCAATCTGTATGGCTGACTGTCTACTGGCTACTATTATTTGACCAACTGAGAGATTTAGTGGTTAATTAGTGGTCAACGGGACTGAATTAGAATCTCAAAAATTGCTAGCAAAAGTCAACCATAGACACTTTTTTTACTACAATCAAACACATACCACTTGTTGGCTGCTTAAATAACAAATTAGATAACTGAGTAGCAGCACTTTAAGGATCTACTTTGTAGAGACTGCTCGTGTAATTGTAGCCAATGGACAGTCAGCTTTGGATAACTTTGGATGCATTATATTGAGAAGAAGTTACAGTACTGTTCATTCCAGGGCTTCTGATATCTGCTATAGATATCTTGCATCTTTAAAACCTTTTTAATGAATTATAAAATAATGTATTTATTATTGAACCTATTTACTAATACTTCTATGCCCTTCTATTATGATAGTTAAGTATATTTTTAAAGATTCACATACATGACACTTGAGGCAATCACAGTAGCATAATAATGTGACATTCATGTAAGCTCTGTAAGTACATTTTAATAGAGTAAATAATGTTCCTGCTATTGCCTTAAGAGGAACGGCAGTCTCTGAGCAAATAAACATGATATCATATACAACATTCCAAAATAGAAATTAAGTCTAGCTGTTTGACGTGGAACATACTGCATGGTTTCCGGACATCTAAACCTTCTTTCGATCTCAAATGCTCTGGGTAAAGTCAACATTGGCAACAAGAACCACAAAGAACAACGCACTGACACAACAACAAACATTATATATGGTGTGAATAGTAAAAATGCATATAACAAGTATGAAGCAGTTCTTCCAATCAATATAGCCAGAGTCACAATTTCAGCCTTGCTGTCTGTCTCCAGGTCCCTTGTATTGTTGCTATGTAAAATTGCCTCGGTGTTTAAAGCTAAAGGTACTGCATAATAGAATATAGGCCAGTCCACCCTCCCAGTTTGCGCCAAGAAAGCAAACACAACTGAGACTGGCCCAAATATGACTAGAATCAAAATATCACCAAGAGCAATATATTTCAGACCAATGCCCCCAGTGTACAGAAATGAAGATGACAGGCCTCCGAAATAAACTAGTGCTAAATGTTCCATTCTAGCTGGTGACATGATTACTAACAACACAAAGAATGCACAACCAGCCATGTACAGTATAGCTCCAAGAGACACAACTTCATCGATGCTTAAAATATGATCAACTAACGTCCTGTCATCTGATTTACGATTGTCGATGCCTTTAACGAAATCGAAATACGTGTTCACTACATTACCTGCGCCATGCACAGGAATTATGGTGCACAGGGTCAGCAACAGTGTGACCCAACTGAACCCGTTGTCACCAGGGAGCCGATACGCCAGCGCGGCGCCCAGCAGCGTCGGCAGCAGGCTCCCGCTGAGAGACCACGGTCGCAGCGCCAATACATACGTACGCACTTTCATTAATGGATTTCGTGCTGTCACCGATTCTTCTTTCGGTTGTTGCAATAGATTTCCCTCCGCTGCGGGAATGTCCGCATCTTCCCTCTTTTTAGTGCCATCCACGGTCATTTTTACAGTTAAAACTCTGTTTAAAATGTAATAGGTAACCTCTTGTAGTTAATTTTGTTGCTATCTAGATGGGCATTATATTAATAACAATGTTGTAAAATTACTTTGTCTATTCAGTAACTTCAGTCTGTTATGGAAGCGGTATACACGATTTTTTATAAGTTTTTAAATAAAATTATAAAATAAACAATACCCTACTACCGTTACTCAATCCAACAAACTGAAACGTCACATAGTGACATGACATATCATAACTATTTTAATGACATCTTGAGTTGTTATAATTACATATTATTTTGCAATGTGGTCAATACCTAAAACTGTGACATCCAATGTAATTGATCGTTCTGTTATTTTACTGTACTCTATGTAATATTCGATAAATCTATATTTTAATGTAATACATTTACAGACGGCTAACTAGCAATATATTATCTTAAACCCTCTTGTTTTGACTATTTTGAAATATCGTTGTGACAGAGGGTAGCATTTGAACGCGACCCCGTAAGTTAAAAAAGCAATAGATATTGTCAAGATGACATATATCTTTCTCGCCATCAAAAACAATGACAACGTCAAATTTTGAAGTTATAAATCAACAAAACGACGAAATGTAATTTATTGATTTGTTTACGTTTCTCATTTATAAACGTGAAAGTATATTTAAACAGAATTTGTACAGTGCAATAAAATTAATCTATCCCATTGACGTTTAAGCTGGAACTGTAAGTATAATATTTCGTTGGATTTAATTAGAGGTTATTTTATCAGGAAACCATGCGCTGTTGAAAATAATATGTGTTCAGTTAAGAGTAATTTTTATGTAGTATTATTAACGCGCCAATAAGTAGGGGGAGGGTCCTTACTCCTCGCGAAGTAGCGATTAGGAAAACCTTTTCCGTCTACCCATTCCATTGAATGGAATGAATTGAACTGCCTTGAGACCCCTTTTAACACAGCAATAGCTACGTCCGTGAGTATGTTTTCTTTTTACTGTATAATTTCTTCACATCATGGAATTTAAGATTGCAATGCTAATGAAAATTTTCGTTCAAAATTCATTACTATTGTGTAAATTGACATCTAAGATGCTTTATAGTTAAAGTGATTATATATCTGTTTATTTGTAACTTATGACTGTTATTTCCGTTCAATGAGATATTGATAACAATCCTATTTGATAGAATAATTATTTTTAGTCCTAGAATTGTATAAGCTTGGATAAAAAAAATCTTGTTGGCTATAGAGAACAAAAATTATATCTTGTACAAAATTTATATCATATAGCACAAAAGTGCCTAACACTCTTAGTCACAAAAGTTACACAACCTATAAAAATTAGAAAAACAAGGTAACCAAAAGCTTTCACAATCATATTGATGCTCAAACAAGGATTGTAATGAGTTGATAATAAATCATCATCAAACCAAACATCGCCAATTTAACTCCTAAGTATGAAATAGTAGTATTTTTGTAATACGACCTTAATTTTATTGATGGAATTGGCTGTCGTACAATTTTTTCTTTGCAAATTAAATAAATAATAAAAAAAATTAAAACTAGACTCATTTATATAACAAAGAATTTTTATTGTGTATCAATTATTTATTTATCCAGCTATGACAACAACAAATGAACAGATGAGAATTTTAAAACCCATACACAAAATTCTTACTTTTTAACTTTATATATATAAAACAATAACAATTCAAACAATATTAGACATAGTTAGTATAAAAATGCAGCTGACTTTTTATCTTTATAAAGTGTTTGTGTTAACAACTTGCACAATAAAAGTATATGAAACTATATCCAAATGGAATATGATTATGTATTAATTTGCATGTCTTTTAAACTTATCACAGTATTTGGTCTGTGTATAATACTGTAACTTTATCTTATTAATTATATTAATTTGTGAAAAAAATTGTTACATAAAAATAATTAATTATTATTTGCCATAACTGCTATAGCTGCACCTTTAGCGGCATCCCCTCCTGAAGTAAATTCTAGTGGTAAACTATAGTAGTGCTCAACAGCTCTTTGGAGCACCGCATTTCTGGACAAACCTGAACCATTTCCGACTATCCTTTTTATATGTGCATTCTGTAGTATCTCCTTTGGCATCATCACGTGCAGGTTATCGATTAGGCTGTCACAAAGTGCTTTAAAAACTTGCCCTAACTGGATATTGGACAGATCAATGTTTTCAACTGATGCCTTTGCCTTTGGTGCATGTCTCTCTCCTAATAAAAGAGGAGTTATTTTCATTGCAGAAGCAGGTGCCTCTAGGCCAAGTGCAATAACCTTCTCCCAAACTTTTGCCTGAGGAATAGGACATCCTAATTCCAACATCCACTGTTGAAGCATTTTCACAAAAGTTGCAAGGACATTACCACCATTCAGTGATGCTGCTACTACTAAATATTTGCTATCAAAATATGGCAAGTGTTCAATAGTATTACAGCCCAAACTTGATATATTGTCAACAACAAAGGCAAGCTGGGCAGATGTAGAAATATTTAGTACGGCATCTTGCTTGTTTTCTAAAGTGGCAAGAATTGAACATTGTAGATCACCTAGCCCAGCTCCTACTGGTGTGCCTTCTGGAATCCCATTCCAAGAGGAGCTAAGCTGTCCTGCTATGTTGCCACTCTTAACAACCTTTGGTAGTAAGTTTACAGGAAAATCTATTGATTCCAAAATGTCCGTGTTCCAGTCATTCTTCTCAGTGTTAAAATAACCCCAACTAGCCGCATTTTGATCTGATGTTATTGGTATCTCCAGGTTGCAAAGCATAGCAACTACAAAATCTTGAACTGTTGCTGAATAATTGAAGTTTTTCAGTTTCTCTGGTTTATGTTTCAGCATCCATATAAGGGTAGCAACACCGTAACCGGAATAGCAATTTAAATGTGAATCCGGTTTCGGCAAGGACTCCAAAAACTCAGGCTTACATCTAGTATCTTGCCAAGTATATAATGCTGACATATTTTCCCTTGTTGCTTCGAAGCGAATCACAACACCATCCTTTTCTACTTTCTCCCATGCTCTGTAAAAATGAATTATATATGACATACATTGCTTTATTTAAACTCTTGATATTATTTTACAAGATATTCAAATATACATACCCATTTCTCCACAACACGACGCCGTGCATTTGACCGCAGACGCCAATTTTCGTGACATGTCGTAAAACATCTCTCGGCAAACGCGAGACACAATAATGAACTGCTGATACTATTTTCGGAACATCCTGCTTGTTTCCTTCTATCCCTTGATCACTCGGTATATTCGCTGCCGTATCCTTGTTCTGTTTAGCGATCAACTCCTTTGTAATAGGATCGTAGACACACACTTTTACAGATGTAGTCCCAATGTCCATACCAAGAATATATTTTTTTTCAGACATGTTTCACACACAAAGTCGCGTTCGTAATCGGTTAAGTATTATTAAAAACGTATTGTTAAACGCTTTTACTCGTAGATTTAATTCAATAGTGCTCGCCCTCGCACTGCGGCAAGCGGCACTGGCACACGCTGTTGTAATGAGAAGTGGGAGGCGGGAGGTCCGGACGCCGCGCCGGTGGCATTACGTCCGCGGGCCGCGACACGCGACGCTCTGAGTTACGTAAAAACTTGCGAGTAGATGCATATTTCATAATATATCGCGACGTCTCGCCGATATGTTTGTTATCCACTTCACTGTTTTGAAGAGCTAATAAAGCTACCTATATATTTTATCAATAACGATTAGCTAATAGATAACACATGGAGAAATATTATTTTGTATGTACATATTTATTAAATAAATAACGCTTATCATGTAGTTGTAACATTATAGATAAACGGTTAAACCGATTTTAGAATATGTTTCGAGATGCTTCTACTTAGAAAAAAAGCAGAGAGCGCGCAATTTTCCTCTTAAAAGAACAAATTGAAATACTTATGAAATAGGTAAATAAAACAACTCTCCTTACGACCAATTCTCCAGTAATAACGTTCTAAGTACTTGATAAACCAGTTATACGTGTCTAATTACATATCTATACATAGTAGTTATATTATTTAGCTAAGATAACTTACTTTATACCGATAATATTTAGAACGTAGTGGATGCGGAGGACCTTAATGACAATAGTCGTTAGTTTCAATTAAACACTTAGACCTTGCACTCAATAAATTACGACACGACTGCAACTTGATTGGCACTCAATATACCAATATTGGTATCATTGGTATATTTTCTTAGGATATTCTTAGAAAAAAATTTGTAAACCACAGACATGTATCTCAATTCTCAACAAACATTACGTAAATACCTATACGAGTAAGCCTGAAAAAACAAACTGGAACAAAATGAAATAAATGAAACATTCATGACGCGGCCGGCTTTGCAGGGTTGTCTTGTGTAAACAACAGGCCAAGTGCGCGTTTGATCGTTTCGCACATTTACTTTTTTGTATTTGTTATCATAGCACCTACAGAAATACACGTATTGCGAAACTTTAAGAATACCTAGTATTACAGTTCAATAGATACGCCGCTGATTTTCTAGCATAGTGGCAGTGATATCTTAGAGGATCAATCCCAGTCTCTTACTTTAGGGGACCATATTCCCAAGGCACACAACTCTGATTTTTCAAAGTTATGTACGTATTAAAAATAAATTACATATTGCTATAACGGTGAAGGAACACATCGTAAAAGAAACCTACAGACATAACCACACCAAAACCAACACCACCACCACCACCACCACCACCACCACCACTACCACCACCACTACCACCACCACTACCACCACCACCACCCCCACCCAACCATACATTCTTTGAAAAC
>DWRA01002005.1:0-15103 GCA_018250295.1 Spathilepia clonius
TGTCCATGGGCGGCAGTTGCCACTTACCATCAGGTGGACTGCATGCTCGTTTGCTACTCCATCTTATAAAAAAAAAACTAACTTAAAATTAAAAAAGCGACAACAAAACGGTACCCATTCAACAACCAAAATCTACATATCAAAACCACAATCACACTCAGGGATGATTCTGTTAAACCAACACCATTTCTCTAAACACGATCAACATGTTATCTTTACAAAAGAGACATCAATAACACACGTCGTTTAGGGCACGTACCCTCACGCAAAAAGATCACATTCGATATACATCAAGAATCGAACATTAGCGCGAGTTTTCCTTAGGGTGGAAACACACGGGCGGTTAGTGGCGGCGGGGACGCGGCGGTTGAACAAAATAATTTTGGTTAAGTTTAATTAATTGATTTAATTGTTTTCTTGAGAAATATCAAGTGCCTTCAAATGATACCAGCTCTTTTTAGAAAATAAATATTTGTGAAAATAACAGGTGAGTTCGCCATCTCGCTACCTTAAATTGGTGACTGCTGTCCATGGATATCGGTAAATAATCTTATATAGAAATGGAGTACTGAGAACGGCCCCAGATACATTATTACTCCTAAGGACTAAACTGGAATGCTTTGTCTGTGTGTCCCTTTCTTATCACGTCCTTCAAATAAAACTCATCAACACTACGCTGCCGTTACAAAGCATAAACAGGTGAAACGATGGTGTCACCGGAGTCGAATGGTGATTCTACCATTACCTTTCGGGTGGCCTGCATGTTCATTTGCTTTTGCTAAATAAAAATACCAAAACAAAGGTTTTCGACGTAGAATGACGCGCTGAACTAGTCTCCCGTATGTTTTTTTTTTTACAAAAAGTACGTACCCTCTCCTACATCAAACGACATATCTCCGTACTTGAGCCCTCAGTAATGTGATGTATCGAAAAAAGATACAAAGAAATTAAATTAACGTGACTGTCTATAGTTTGAAACTTTCCGTCTTATTCTAGACAAAACAATATCAGGACCAGATCTTGCCGAATTAAAATTATTAGCATTATAAACTTTTGCTGGTTTTATGTTTTTATGGGTTATTATTATGCTCAAGGCTTTATTTTTCTCAAGACTTACAAATTTACATACAGAGAGAATAATAAACAAAAAAAAATAAAACAAAAAAACAACATACATCTCCCAGCATATGTTATAAAACATTAAAGCATCTTTTAAAAAAAATAAACTTTAAACAACAATAAAAACACACAATGTGTTTTTCACTACGAAACTAAAAGGATAATTATTTATTTTAGACCAAGATATCGCTTACAACTTATCTCGTGTGCATGTTTGGGGTAAAAATTGAAAAATTGAGGGTGAGTGCTGAGCCGCTGTGCTTGTGAAATAAAATCAAACGTAATTTGTGGCATCTACCAATTTCCTCCGGGCTGCCGGCGGCATGCCACGTGTGTATGTAAATTGGTTTCTTTTGGCATACGTCTTTTCCCATAAGTGAGATTTGATTGGCGTGTTTTCTTATACTTTATTCCGATTCAATCGTGTTATTGAAATGTTTGTAGGATCGTTTTTGAAGCGAATGTATTATTGTTTGGTTTGATGTGATTTAAGGACCTTTTGTGGTTCGATTCCGGCACCACCGCCACACTTATCTCTGCCAAAAACAATGTTAAGCACTGCTGTATTCAGGTTTGAAAGGTATGGTATGGAAGACTTATTTTATCCGAGGCGTACCAATTTAGTTCTCAAAAACAGAGCCAACTTTTTTAAATTCACTTAAGTTCTTTTTTAACACTTCAATCGCAAACAAGTATTCGAACTACAAACAGAAACACCATTTATTTGTTATGATATAACCCGTAGTCATAATACATTTACAAGTCTACATACATACATTCAGTACAACACCAATAAGAAAACCGTAGCTTTGACGATAAAACTTCCGAAGAAAAGTATACGGGAACGAAAACTAAACATACAGGAGAAACGGGAGACGGGACATCAAACCGACATTTGCTATTGTGAGAGGAATGGAAATGATGTACGGTGTAGCCTCTTGTTCTATTACAAGCGATAAGCGACAGGCAATGAAATATGTATATTGACAAATTGTGGTGACTCCCTGCTACTCATCAAGAGTGGTGCCACTGTGTTCCGAATCACGCTGTCGAAGTTTTCTCAACATTTTGTATAAAATATACAAGCTCCGAACAGAGATTGTTGGAGCATGCCTGCTCTGCGAGCATAATCACCTTAAAAATCTATCCTCACGATGTTTATAAAAGTACATTTAAGTTTTTTCTATTTATTTTTAAATATTTATTGAAAGTTCTTTAAGAAAAAACGTTTTTAAAATTATGCAAAGTCTACTTATTTGACACTTGACCCACCAATCTCAAACTTAATCTTCAAGGGCGACATATCTGTGGCCATCAACCTCAGTTAGGATTTTATTCTTATCTGGGGTTGAACACAGATATATATGGGCAGCCGAAAATATTTACCATCAGGTGTTCTGCATTCTCGTTTGCTACTACAAAATAAAAAACAAAAATCGTCCCAGACCACTCCAAATCCGATTAAACAAAAAAGTTTTGTTTACTGCTTTTGTTCCTTACCTACTCGCTCGGTGTTACTTCCTCACTTCTCGCAATCAGTGAAACAAGTACCTATAACCACGAGTGACGTATGACTATCCTGGGTGACATTGATTTGATCTTCAAATCGCAATACTGAAGAACGGCAAAGTTCTTTATGATGACGGATCCATTTTTGTAATATAGATATTATTATTTCTGTCTTTTTGTACATATTTATTTTGTGTATAATGGACCACATTTCTAGCTAGTAGACTAGACTAAAATAATAATTAAAGGTGCTAGAACCATTTGTGTTTCGACTCTGGGGTACTACCGCCACACATTTCCTGTCTAATAAACGCTGCGTGTTTAAAACGTGTGGTAATGACAACATACTTATCCAATGCGTTCCAGCTTAGTTCGCAGGAGTGCAACGCGTCTATAACCGTCAGGTCGGATTCTAATCTTGTTTGGCGTAGACAGATATTCGTGAGTGGCAGGCATCACTTCGCAACTGGTGGACTGCATGTTTGTTTGCTACTTGTGGCAAAAGCCGCATGGACATCTGTTATCAAACGCAGATAAGGTATGGTCCTAGCTAAGGTCGGTAACAGACTCATTGCCACCTCAGGGGTCTAGATTGTAAAGCATTGTAGAATGTCTTCCTTACTACTCCCATTGGTCTTATTAAGCATAAATGAATGTGGCGCTGGTGTCTCCGGAGTCGAACCGCAAGGGGTTTTACCATCTACAAAATCATCTTTACATTTCGTATTCATAAACCCCAGGTACCTACCATAGCGTCAGTAATATAGACAAATCTACCCGATGCGACCCAACCCAACTATTTATATTGAATCCGGTATGTTTGTCCCGGAATTTATTATTTCGCATTTGCTACTCGATTTGATACATTCGTCTCGGGGACGCATTTTTGACGAACATTTTTCTGACGGGGTATTTCGTGTTTTGATTTTGTTGTGGTGTGTGGAGATTTGTAAGTCGATCCGTGTATGTTAATATTCAGATGTTTCTTCTTTTTTTGTAAAAAGACAGAAAGTAGAAAAGATTGGGGATTGAAAAGTAGATACAATAGATAGGAAGGAGTTAATATATATTGAAATGTTAAAACCCACTGTGGTTCTACTGCGAAGTCACCACCACCACACCTATTTCTACATCATAACAGCAGTGTTAAGAGCTGCTGTATTCTAGTTTTAAGTGTGTGGTAGGGAGACATGCTAATCCGAGGATTTTCTGACATAGTTTTCATAGGTAGCAAAGAATCTGTGGCCGAGCTCAAATAGGACTTTAATCATATTTGAGGTTGATAAAAGATGTCAAGGGATGGCAAGAACAACTAACTATCAAATGGACTGCGTAATCACTTGCTACTTCAAATAAAGATGAAGATATAAAAATGGGAATATGAGACAGAACACAAAGAACTTATATCTAAAAAATACACGCTACAAATAGATAACCTCTTTTTTTGGGAAGTCGGTAAAAAAGCCTAAAGAATATTTTTATGGAACTTGTAGTTAAGGACAAAAAGTTTTATCTTACGTTTACGTTACGTCCTTAAGTTTTTCTTAGTTTGTCTTTCTTAGTAAAGTGAAGTCTTAGTTTAAGTCTTTATTAGTAAAGTGAAGGTTCAATATTTCTTATTAATGTTTGGGTTCTTATGTTTTGGGTTTCCAGAAGGCCGTGGTCAGTTAACAATATATTTTTATAACATATAACGTATAACAACGAAACTGAAGTTGATTCCGCTAATTTCTGCCCCTTTTGAGGTCTATTACCTCGTGACTACACACATGCAAACTGCAATACAAATATTTAACCCATATTTAACCACGTTAGGGATGGAATAACAAAAAACCCCTTCTTAATTGGTGTAGGTATCTGAAATCGCCTCTCATGAACACGAATCTTTCGTCCAAATGACATTTCACAAGCTCCATTATTTCAGGCTTCATAATGATTGGTCAGTGGTGAGTATTTTTTAGACTTTTATTTGTATTATGTATACATAAATCTCTCTATATACATTCAGAGAAATGATCACTTAACACCAGATAAATGCATCAACTAATTCTATTTTAGAAAACAATAACTTGTAGTTCAACCAGCATATTTATTTCATTACAAAGCTTCAATACAAATATAACCGCAATTCGCAAATGCGAATGCGGATCCGAACGAAACAGTTTAAAACTTCCATCTCGTAAAAGCAGTTTCCGCAGCGGAAGTAGCCAGAGTTCGAAATTCAAATTCGAAAAATACGCTCCTTTCCGCTTCCGGCGTTTGATTCCTCCCGTGATACGACGTTTCCTCTGCAGTATTTGAATATGGCTTCCTGTTAATGTGGGGACATATGACATTTAAAAAAATGAGATGGGTGTGGCAAATATTGAAGAGTATGTAGCTCATTTGATGGTAAGTAGTCGCTGCCGCTTATGTCTTTAATCAACTTCATATAAGATTGAAGTTCTACTAAAAATGCTTAAAATGTTATACTCTTAGTATTTGTTTGTGTGTTAGTAAAAAACCACTGTCCAATGGATTTAGTGTAAAGGTTTTAAATTTGAAAAGTAATTATATCTCTTGTTACTTGTAATCCTCTGGTTTGGCAAATGTCCATAGGCGACGATGAAATGTAGTTACATTTCATTGAATATCCCGGCTGTCTTGTCATTAGCTTTATAGTTTTAATACTAAAATACAACTTATTATTTTTTTTATAAAAATATGAGTTCATTTATAATAATTCTCTACCATCAACACTGACAATGACATCGCACTGACTAAAATATTATTGTATGAACTTACCACTGCCTAGCTTATAGAACACGTAACAGCAGTGTCTAATGCAGCAACCTTACCCCGAGTACCAAAACAGAAGCCCGGGTTATACAATTGCTGCGTATTCCAACGAAATATTGCATTCAAAAATTGGAAATTTATATCGTTCATAAATCCAACTTGAGACCTTTCAGAGAATAAAAAGAAACCTTTAAACTGGGTTAGTTTTGATGCTATAATAGCTGTAGCAGTAGTGTAGGCCGAGTGGTTGAAACTCAGCCTCGCAATCGATAGGTCCGAGGTTTGAATCCTAGACACACCTCTGATTTTTCAAAAATTATATTTGTATTAGATATTAATTATCACTTGCTTTAACGGTGACGGAAAACGTGCACGCTTGCGTGATCCAAAAAAAATCTCAAAGGTGTATGAAGTCTATTAATTCGTACGTAGCCAGCGGTGCGAACTATGGCCCAAATGAGAACTAAGTTGGAACGCCTAGGCTAAGCATGTCTCCCTTACTACACCCTTCAAACCAGAAGCGCTTAACACTTATTAGACAGAAATGGGTGTTACTTACTAACCTGTTAAACAACTACACATATTAAACAAAATAATACTACTAAACACTTTCATCAATTTCATATATGCTTTTAATGTAATTTATTGCAGCATTTTATAATAAAAACCAAATTTCCGTTTTCCACCAATCGCCTGATCTTCCCCATTGAACCCCAATAGATGTGTATCGAATAAAAAACTCCTAACAATTGCTACTGCAGATTGCCTCAATTTTCGCCAATTGTAGAGAACGAGCGAAATATGTTAAGCGCTGATATCGTTTTTAGATATGTTTTATTTCCTATGAATGGCCTGTTATCCCTTTGTGTTGTAGGGATGTACTCCGATTTGTTTTATTTTACAAATTTACTAAATATTTTTTTATAATACGAAAGTAGTGAATGAGCGATTGCGTAGTGGTTGGGTCGTGAGCTCTCAATCAGGTGGGACGTGGGTCAAATTCCAAAACCTTTTATTTTTCAAAAATATTTGCGTGTATTTGAAATTAATTATCACGTGCTATGCGGCAACGTAAAGCTATCGCTTGGCAGGTATGATTTTTGAAAAATAATTGAGTGTACTTCAAATTAATTATCACTTCGTAACTAAAATATCGTGAGGAAAACTGTACGCATGAAATTTCTTAAAAAAAAGTTTTCAAAGTGTGGACAAAATGCAGTGGACTATGACTGAACCCCCCTAACTCTGAGAGGAGACCCGCGACCAACAAAGGGACAGGAGTCCCTCTGGTAGACACGGGTCCTACTATGGTCCTACTAAACGCTCAAGGACATAATTTATTAAATGCTAAAATATCAATATTCGAGTTCAAATAACATTATCGTACAAAAAAATACCATCACAGAAATATCACAATAAATGAAAAAAAGAAAATTCTCAATTTATTTCTTGAAAGCATCGAAAGGATCGTTAAATAAAAATTTACAAACCATAAGGTAGGGGAGCCATTCCAGGAAAATGAATATTTCCGCTAAAGTTCCAATAAAATTGGTATCAATAAGATCGTCAACCCTTGTCGCACTAACGGCTAGTAGCGGTAAAGTGAAATGAAACCTCAAAATTATTGACACATTATAAATGCAATGTTTGACAGTCGGAGAGTGTTAGCTTTAATTTGTCAATGCCACCCATGGACCTCTGTTTAATGAATACTTAACACTACAAGAGATTGAACACAGCTGCACTTAACACCAGTGTCATTAGGCAGTAATAAATGTGACTTTAGTGCCTCTGAAGTCGATCCACGAAGATTTACACCACAACGTCTTCATTCTGTATATTTGAAAAATATTATTGCCTTCTAATAGTTTGTTCCTATTATTTTTGATACACTTTTCACTGTTCTCAGTGGTCATTAATAGCAGTTACATTTTAACAGTTATTCATAGCCATTAATAACATTTAAAATCAATCAGTACTTAAGTAATTTTTAATATTACGATCACATATTGTCAACTAATTTTTTTTAGAAACCAGTAATTTACAGCTATATCGCTCTCAATGAGACACATCGGCAGGGAGTATAAATTTTAATACATGCAACATTTAATAATAACTCTTGAAGCGTTTTTGAGGGCGTCTGATCTATGATTGATTTTGGGGTTCCACCACCATGGAGTACCAATAAAAAGAATTGGTAGCGTCTTTGATCTACACAAACGCAAATAGGATTTAGTATCGGGGATGTGAGCTATGGAACAATATTTTACTATTCAAAATACTTTGCGTACAATTAGATCGATATAGTTGGAGAATTATATGTGCTACTACTGCCTTGCTTCTGCCTTACAACAACAGTGCTAAACGCACTGTGATAAGGGAGACATACTTATTTGAGGTGAATAGTTTTCGAATAGTTTTTCAGGGGTAGCAACGCATCTGTGACCGACTTCAAGTAGGACTTGAATCTTATCTGTGGTTAATTACAGATATCTAAGGACGATAGTTATCACTTACTATCAAGTGCACTACATGCTCGTTAGCTACTTCAATAATGGGTTGAAAGACGGTAAGATCGCTCATAGTTTGACTGCGGAAGTACCACTATCACATATTTCTTTTCAACCAGTGAAAAAATTCACTACTCAATTTTCCCAAATACACGCAAATCAACATACAATTCTTCATGCTTTCACACTTAAAGACGAAAGCCAATAAATCATTCGCAATGGAGGTAGCTCAAACCGGATCATTCTTTAAAATTCTGCCCAAAACCGGATTTGCGCCGTGCCACTATATTTATCACTGGATCAGTTCAGTGCCAATATATCATGTGTTCACGTCTCAATACGGAGTGCGGTATATCATAGAATTACAACGATTTGAGAAAACTTGGATGTGGGACTTTATATATTTTAATAGTAATTTTATCATATAAACATACGCTTATTGTTAATAAATAATCAGTCTATACAAGTTTTTTACCATAGATAAATAGATTATTAATAATGAGAGATAGTGATGTAGTGAGGACAGCCGTAGTGCCATGTCCTATGGTGTCTGATTCGTCAATAACATTAACATTTGAGGATAATTTAGTTTCTACAATCTACCTAATGGTAAGTGGTAACTGCGGACTCTGTAATCGACCCCAGATAAAATTCTACCTGATGTCGCAGATGCGTTTCTACCCCTGAGAATTAAGTTAGAACGCCTGGTATGTGTAAGTATGTCTGTCTTCCTTACACGTTTCAAATCAAAATACATCATTTACAATTCTTCTATCAATTTAATTAAATTTATATATTTTTTAATTTAAAGTAATTGAATAATTGATAGATAAAAATTTCAGACAACAATATTTTCTTGTTCGAGCTATTCTGGCCGTTATTATTTCCGTAGCCGAGTTTGGATTTTAAAATCGTTTTTTTAATAATTATAATTTGTATTTTGAGAATTTTGTCACGTCCAATAATAAGTCACATCCAGTGACATCCGAAATACATTCGGAAAAAGGAGTTTCAACTTCAATACGTATTTGAAAGGGAGGCTTTGGTGTTTGGTATAAAGAATAAGCTTTTGGTAGGTATAGTGATGAGGGGCCTTCTTTAATCGTACATACCTACAAATATTAATTTATCTTAAAATAAGTTCTCTAGATAAGATTTTAAAATTATTTAAAAAGTTTCTTTAATCGTCATGGTCAACCCATTACTGTCCCA
The DNA here is from genome assembly GCA_018250295.1 of Spathilepia clonius. NCBI lineage: Eukaryota > Metazoa > Arthropoda > Insecta > Lepidoptera > Hesperiidae > Spathilepia > Spathilepia clonius. The sequence continues at coordinate 9,129 of DWRA01002005.1, forward strand.
CTGCTGGGCATGGGTCTTCTTTCAGAGTGAGAAGGATTAGGCAATAGTGCACCGCGCTGTCCAAGTCCGAACTGGTAGACTTCACGCACTTCTGAATTTTTTTTTTCTAAGAACTCAAGTGTGCAGGTTTCCTCACGATTTTTTCCTTCACCGTTATAGCAAGTGATAATTAATTTGTAATACGCACATAACTTCGAAAAGCCAGAGGTGCATGCCTGGGGTTCGAACCTCGGACCCCTCGACTGAGAGGACGTGATTCAACCACTAGGCTATCACTGAGGTGAGGTGGGCAGACAATCAGTAGTAATACATCGTAAATAATAATGACCTTAACCTATTAACACAATTATTAACAATCTCGCTTAAGTAATTTGATGCAAATATCGTGAACGACATTCAAGTAAATTACAATATGCATCATTGTGATATAAATTTGTTCAACATAAGCATTTTTTATCATAATTGTATGTAAATCTTTGTGTGCGAAAGGTCTTACTAAATTTACTTTAATTTCTCATAGAGGAAGATAAAAATAATTTAGTCGTTTTTTTATATATAAGCCCGCCTGATGGTAAGTGGCAACTGCCGCTCATGGACATTTGTGATCCACCCCAGATAAGACCAGAATCCCAACTGAAGTCGACCACAGATGCATTACTATCCCTGAGGACTAAGTTGGAATGCCTCGTTCAGTTTATCTCCCACCACCATACCACACCATTCAAACTAGAAGACAGCAGCGCTTATCACTGTTATTTGGCAGTATTTCTGCGAGTGTGGCGACGGTGCCGCCGGAGTCGAACTACAAAGGGTTCTACCACCATCGAGGTTACCTATTCCTAAGTTTTGAATAGATAATTGTACTTTATTTATTTTTAAGTAACAACAGTAAACAATGTTTAAAACCAATACATTAAAGTTACAACAAATATATATACAACTAAAAATTATTTACAAACTTTATTGTACTTTTACTTGTTCATTTGCTAATTTGCATATGCTGTAGTTGTCTAGGCAACAGATTAATATCTAAAGTTGTGTCCAGCCTATATATCTAAAATGTGTAATTTTAGAAACAGTTAAATACTTAAAAGGGGGTACCCATCAAAAAATGTATACAATGTACTATTTTTTTGAAGTTAAAATGATTTTACCGAAACTTACAGGTAAAGGTAAGACTTTGTATAAAGAAATACCCGCTTTTTTAAGAATATCCAGAACCCCTCGGTAAACATTCAAAATCGTGTAAAAATGCACGTTTTGCCTATAAATCTACTTAGATACGATTTAGTTGTTTTAGAAAATATATCATGATTGATATCTGAAAATAATGTTTTGTTCCGTAACGGGTACTCATTATCCGATGTTTTGATTACTTAAGCCGATATTTTGTATCAATTTCGCAATACCAATAGTCTGAAATCAAATCTGAAAAGAAATTTATCGCATAATTTAGCTTAAAAACATTATCCTAAGCTCAAAAAACAAACATCCATTCCTAAAATACAAGTGCGTTGTTATATGTTCGCATACTACTCATAGGATGATTCGTCATCTTGACATAGTCGGAGAACCGGTTATGGAAACAGCACATAAGGTGGTAATTTAGCGACATTATCGCTCGCTTTACGACAGATAACTGTTGCGAGGCACGCTGTACAAACTGTAGATCATCGTGTAAGGCGCCTCTCGAGGGCTTTTTATGGTAATGGAGAATAAATGACACGTCGCAAAGGTCGCTTGATTCGTACTATGCTATATTCGTAGGTAGCATTTTCGACACCGAATTTATTTTTATATGATGGAGTAGCAAATGAGCGTACACTCCTCTTGATGATAAGTGCAACTCCCGCGCATGGACATTTGTAATTCATCCCAGATAAAACTAGAGTATTAAATGAAGTCGACCACAGATGCGTTGCTACCCCTGAGGACTAAGTCGGAATGTCTCGGATAAGTATGTCTCCCTTACCACACCTTTCAAACCAGAAGACAGCAGCGCTTAACACTGCTGTTTGTAGATAGAAATATGTGTGGCGGTGGTTCCGCCGGAGTCGAACTACAAAGGGTTCTACAATCTTTAAAATGATAAGTATCAACTGCCGCGCATAGATATTTGTAATTCACCACAGATAAGACTAGAGTTCTAACCGAAATCTACCACAGATGCATTGCTACTCCTGAGGACTAAGTTCTAATGCCTCTGATACATATGTTTTTCTTACTCCATCCTTCAAAGTGGAACACAGCGCTCAAAATTGCTGTTATTAAGCAAAAATATGTTTTTAATAATATATCAAAATCAAAATATTTTATTCAAAGTGGATCCTTTACAGAATTTTTTTTGAACGTCAAGATTTTACCACCACTTCACTAGGTGTTTTGTTATGGAGAAGAAGTGGCGAAAGGAACTCCATAACACACATCTTTTAAATAGACAAAAAATTGTACAAAAACAAAATTATATATAAAAAGTTATCTTATGTTAAAGAAACAAGCGGAGCTGGAGTTACTTCAGACCACACAGTTTTATCATCCAAATAATCACTTGCTTTATAGTAGGCTCTATATATACATATATATACATATCTATATAATATAGGCTCTATATATTCATATCTATATAATACATATATCTAAAACCTTTTACTAAGTTACCCTGAGTGGATTCTATTGCATTAAGAGGAGAAGAGATATTTTAGAGCGTGTGTTGTGAGGTTTCTAATTATGTATTACGATTTAGTAAGTCTCTGAGATAACTTTTTCCCACTATCAACATATACATAATAGTTCATAGCGAATACATTTATGAAAACATTGTGATATGTTTGACAAAAATTGTAAACACTACAACTTTAATACTAGAAATACAAATAAAATGGCAGTAGGTAGGTATCTAAATATAGATTGTATTATGTGATAAAAATCTTTCTGGGGAACTGTATTAGGTATTATAATAAAATACAAGAAATAGTCACAACTCTCCCAAAAATGAAATTTAAACCGGTCGTTAAGCAAACGCTATGAAAATACGCATAACAAAACAAGTCATTATTTGACTGATAAAATTGTGTGGTCTGAAGTAGCTCCAGATCGACATTCTCCAAAGTTGACTTAATATCATAAGCTTCAAGCAGTCCCAGTATATTTCTAACCTAACTTAACCCTACTGACATGTTACATAAGCTTGTGGTATTTGTTCATAATTGGATCTTGCAGAAATACCAATCAGAATTTTGCTTTTCCTGCATGCATGCTCACAAACAAAATTATGGTTTACTCGGGAAGATTTTAGTCACAGTCACAGAATCCGTTCGCCATATATGCGCACCAGCAGACCCGAGTTTAAAAAAGTCTCTACCAATGAACTTCATATTGAATTAGAATCGCCATTCCCATCTCATCAGTCACAATCAACTATCTCGGCTATATCTATATAGGTCACAATAAGCTAGTCGAGCGAAGTCAATTAATGGAGGAATTAATGGTGCAAAGGTCAACCGGACGTGCGGCTTATCTCGAAGGTAATCAATCTGGCATCGGCGAGATTGCATTCCGTAACACTATATCTGTGTCACTTGCCTCGTTATGTGGGGTTCGTTAGAGAAAATTGTCACTTTCTTGTATGTTTTATTGAAATAGAACGGAGGCAATTTGTTCTGCATTTTGATTGTAAGTAATTTGTTCATTCGATACCTATTTATCGTGATTCAGAAATATGTCGTTGAATTGTGGTTCGAGTCCGGACAGCGCCACTATCTTACCTTTTTCCGCCTTAGAATAGCAATGTTAAACGCTACTGTATTCTGGTTTGATGGGTGTGACAAGGGAGACTTGCTTATCCGCGGCGTACCAACTTAGTCCTCGAAGATAGCAACGACGTGACCGATCTCAGGGAGGACTCTGATCTTATCTGGGGTTGCTTACAGATGACCATAGGCAGTCGTGGTCAATTTTCATCAGATAGATGCTTGTTCATTTGCTACTTCTCTACGAAAAAAAAATTGACAAATTCAGTGAACATCCTCGTAAACGCAGTAATGTTTTAATTATACTATTGTTTATATTTTGCAAAGTAAGCTATCCAATTTACGTCCGACACCTTGAATAATGTTTATGGCCCGTGAAGCCATTCTAATCCATCAATTCGCTATGGCCAGACGCCAATTAGTTGAATGGAAGTGTTGTTACTAATGAAACCAAGGTTTCTACTGGCAGTTTTTTACATTTTGCTTATTATGAAAGTCTAGATACCTATCAACCAAATAAAAACTTTAGCGCCAAAAACGTTTAAAGTAAAGCACTATACAACGGGAAAAGACAAGCATTCAATCACATTCAGCTATATAGTATTTAATCTGTTTGTGAGTGTTTTAATCGTGGAACAATAATTATCCTTCGCCTTACTAATGTTTGAAACATTAATGCGTTTCGTATGATAAAAAAAAAAACAAAGAGAAAAAATGTTAAAACATAAGTTTAGCACGTAGGTGCTGGAAATTGACTGTTTATTTTTAAATTAAAAAAAGTTATAAGTACCTATAAATGTTAAAATTGCATTTCCTTATCAAAATAACAATTTTTACATGTATTCTTCATCTATTTCATAAAAAACGCGTAAATAAGTAATATACACTGCTTATTTTTTAATTTCTATTAATTATTTACATTAATTTTCCAAGTATATATTTTGGAAAATATAAGCAAAGATTTATTTATATTCACCTAGTAGTAAGTGGCAACTGGCGCCCATGGACATCTGTAATCAACCCTAAATAAGATTAGAGTTCTACATAAGCTCGACAACGCATCTATCATTGTTATACCTGAAAACTAAGTTAGAACGCTTCAGGTAAGTAAGTCTCGCTTACTACACACTTCAAAGCGGAACACAGCAGCACTCGTATTATTAGGCAGAAATAGGTGTGGCGGTTGTGCTGTCGAATTCGAAACACGAAGAATTCTACCACCTTATAATGCAAACCGTCTACGGCGTAAGTGAATATCGATGCAGAGATACAAAATCTAGTTTTTGTGAAGTGTTACTTACTGGTCGACTGAACACGACGATATATTTTAAGCACCTCGTATTTTATTTGAATGGTAAAACCACGCCATGACACGCGTAGAGAAACGTTTATGGCCGCAAAGCTATTTTAACCCGCCATTAGTATGCCCTGGACGCCTGTCAATTAGCCGAATGGTGTTGCCAGTTTTAGCGAGGTCGGGTTTTTGCCACGACTAATTGTTGCCGGGTATGTACAACCAGACATGTCTGTTATTTGTTTTAATACGACCAATTTTAATACCTCAGCTCGCTGCTATTTTAATTTAAGCAGATGCTTTTGACGTTATTGACGTCACTCGGATTCCTGGATATTTTAGTCTTGGCATATCTAATAATAAGTATGATTATAATGTTACAAACCAGTTTAGCTCAGTTGAATTGAAAACAATAACTTTCAATAAAAATGTGCTAAGAGAGTCCTGGACTTATCGATTACTATTTTTTTTTACTTTTGACGACATGAGTTATAACCTCTTCCTTTGAAGAAGGAAGTCGGTTAAAAATTAAGTCGGTGATTTTTGACTTATCCCGTTGCAAACATGATCCATATCTTTTATTTAAACGTACAAAAAATGGTACACGATATAATATAGAAAGAAGAAAAGACTATAACCCGAAGGTACACTGCCGTAATCTAGCATGAAGTGTGTGCTATCGGAGAAATACGAGGCATTCCAAGTTAGTTTTAAAAGTTAGTAGGTTATCTCAGTTAACTCTTAATCGTATCACGACTTTGCCAGAAAGAAAGTTTAAACTGTTTATTAAACAAACTCTGTGTAGAGCCTGCTATAAAGCAAGTGATTATTTGGATGATAAAACAGTGTGGTCTAAAGTAACTCCAGCTCCACTTGTTTCTTTAACATAAGATAACTTTTTATATAATTTTATTTATGTACAATTTTTTGTT
>DWRA01002006.1:0-15100 GCA_018250295.1 Spathilepia clonius
AATGTATTCTAACTTAGTCCTCAGGGGTAGTAATGCATGTGTTGTCGACTTCAGTTGGGATTCTTGTCTTATTTGGAGTGGATCACAAATATCCATGGGCGGCAGTTGCCACTTACCATCAGGTGGACTGCATGTTCGATCGCCACATCTATATTAAGCGTTAAGTTACAAAGGAAACTAATTAACCAACTTCCAAAATGGCGTAATTTTTATGTTCGGCTGTATGTTTTTTATATGTTCAGCCAAATTTATTTTTCAGACAACGATCATGAAGCCTTAGCAACACACATATGATATATATCGAAAAACCTATACCAAGTCAGCAACCATCAGAATACGTCAACGTCTTCCCACGTCAATACGATATCAATCAACCCCTCCCTCAGGGGGGCAGACGTGGGACCCTTGACCTGTCGCTGTTTGTGACGACTGACGGGTGATTGATAGGTAAGCAGCCGACTTAAGCCATTTAATTCTGAACATATTTAGGAGCCTGTACACATCGTAGACTGACTAAGCGAAACTGCTATGTACTTACAATATACAGCCATTTTTTATGAATCTTGTCAAAATTTGTTTCGCTTCAAATATTTGCTGACAAAGACGGTTAGATGAAAATATAACAATTGTCCAAGTGTGAATCGAACTTTTACAAGTAAGATTTCGTAACAATTTGAAAGATATTTATTTTCGGTACTGTGATTTTTTTAAGCATAGTCAAACCTTTTATTAAGGTTTTTCTATGCAATTAAGATCCACTTGATGATAAGTGGTCGCTGCCGCCCATGGACGTCTACAATGACAACCTTCAAACCAAACATATCAACGCCGGTGTCTCCGTGGAACCACAAAGGGTTCTAACCTTATTATCGAGGCCTTCTATCCTCTTTCAATAACGTATAAGCAATACACGAATTGATTTCCTTCATCAATCAATCAATCACCAAAAATGCAACTGAATAAAAAACATTTCAGTTAAAAGGCAACATGTGATACACCCACACGCACACAACTTAACCTTGTCTTATTGACTGATTGTGATTGCACTTGAATTGATCAGCACTGGACGGATAGCTCGACTACTTCAATACAATCGCGTCTACTTCACCTTCAGCACCCCATATTCGGACGAGGTAAGTCGAAATAAAAAGATTTATTTATATAATATCTTAAAGCAACACGCATATAATATCTTCGCTTAAAAATACACTGTAATTAAAATATTTATTTCCTAAAGTAGTGCTCATTCTGAAGCTTTAATAATCATGTTATATGGGAAATTACAACAATTTTCTTTATATTGGTATGTAAATTATGAAATAATATGAAGAAATTTAAATGCGTTACGCATAGGGTCAAAATTATAAAATAAAAGACAATGACTTAAGTTTTAAATAAGATCTTTTTTCGTTGTTTTTTGTTTGTACAATAAGTACTAGTTATGTCAATTTTAAATTATATTTTAATTTTATTCGGAGATAATTAACTTAATTTAATATTAAAGCATTGATATTATAAGCAAAATGGTGTGACCGTATTCAACGGATCAAGTCATACAATTACTCACGCAATTAAAAATGTATGCTATATGTCAATTAATGCTAAAATGTGTCAATCAGTGTCGGCACGGACGAACGGCGACTGTACCGGATTTTATATTATTAATCAATCACGCGCCCGACAATCCATTATTAATTGATAATTCGACGAGGTTTTATTCAGTTTACCTTCGGCTTGACGTTAAGACTGATGGCTTACCTGCAAAAAATAAAAAAAATACATTAGTTCAAAGGACATTCTCAATTTATATACATTCGATACTGTCACTTCACTATTCGGTAATCAATCAGGGGTAACAAACATTTTAATTTGTGGTTCATTCTGTTTCTTTTTTTAACTAAAAATACGTGCCGAGGAAATGCGATTACACTAACGTTTCGCGGCGAAATCGAAACGAGAAAATCCCGTGCACAACCGCCTCGTACGGATCCGATAAAAAAATATCCCTTATTCCGAGCGCCCGAGTTATAGACACTTGCTCCGTTATTGCCCTAACAAAATGGCCTATCCTCTTTCCCACTCGCACTTGCACAAAATCGCATAGAACAATGCGGGAGTGCTAAAATTTTATTCGAAGCACACGTGGGCCACAGCGAGGCCTGCATTATGCAGACTTACGTTAACTAAAAAGAAAGATAAGTGCATATTTATACCATCCGAACGCGATATTTCGCCGCGACCGTCACTGTAAAGTGTTCGATTACGATTTAATGTCGCGACGGTACAAAATTTAAAATCTCGAATGGTTGCCAACGGCGAAGCGAGGGGGACTTAGTTGCACAGTAATAAGAGTGAACTTTGTCTACTAGTTGAGTGTTCATATGTCGCTTGGGAGTCGCATCGGCGCCGCGACCAGGTCGTTTCGTTACTGCAACGGAGCCTAGAAGTAGTCGCCGGAATGACAGCGCTACTGCCATATTCTTTTTTAAATAAGCTCCTCTATAACACGATATCTTTACTGCATTCAGTATCATTACGCTACATGATGTGAGAGTATGAAGTCGGTTCCAATATCTCTATTATTACATTCCTATACAAGTTATTATTCTAATGGACATGCTCGTGCATACATTTATAGTAGCATACTTTTATAGAGTAAAACGATGTCATTTTATTATCACGTTTGCTTTCACTTATCTTCCGCTTGAGTGTTGCGAGTAAAAATATTAATCATTAACGTTTACAGGCGTAAGTATAAACACGTCTTCAGAATCTTATCGGAAAAAAATAAATAAGGACAGTCGCGAATTGTTCAACAAATCAGGGGAATACATATAAGGTATTAAAATAATAAATTAATTTATTGCGTGACAAGTTATCGTCATAAATCGACTCATTAATTATGTGAAGATTTCGCCAACTGACTCATTCAATCGTTTACGACACCTGCCAAAGAAGGCTGTTAAGGCGATATTCGGATGAAGTCATGGGTAGTTGTTTAAGGGATTTCCTAGCGGTTCTCGCAATAATTTTGAACGATTGACATTCTTAAAGACGAATTTGGTGTCACAAGTCACGGATTAGTGCGGAGTGCAAATTTTGTTTTGGTTATACGGCAACCATATTAGTAGATTTCTACCGTTAGGGTGTCCAAAAGTCACACAGAAGTAGTAAACGGCGTAGTGACCCGTTTCTATATAAGTTTTACATAAAACAATTTGTTGCGACTAGTAGAATGGTATTTATAGATCAATTTAATTGATAATAACATTTTTTTTAATTCAGAAGCTTCATAGAATCTTTTTTCTTGTGTGTCTTCATACTATATACCTCTCAATTATTTAAGCATACCGTAACTGTACTAAGTACTTCGACTTAAGTTTCAAAATAAAGCCGTCCATAAAAACCCCAGCATCCGGGCAACTTTACTGAGGTCCCACGGGACCGCACGAAGTGGTCCTCAGACACATATTCAGCGTGGTTTATCGTGGTCGGTTAGCGAACTTAGTCAGACTTTGCTGTTATTCTGGCAGTTAAAATTAGTATGCAAGTTGCAGTTTGCATATAGCGTCATTTCTAGAACTATGTTGCAGGATCGGTGGTATACGTATTACATCCGTTAACTATGAAATCGCTTGAAAAGTGTGAAATTAATTTAGTACTACAATTTTAATTGCTAGTGAAGCTTATACAAGTTAACATGTTGGTATTATTGAGCTGTAAACAATGATGTGATGAAAAAGTTTGTGCTTTAAATAAGTTAATTGAACTATTTTATTTGACTTCGAATGAATAACTGTTAAAACTTTAACTATGTATATAAAAGGCAATTGTTAATTGTTTTGTATTAGTGTACTACTCGTTATAAAAATAATTTGTATAATATATTACTAACAAACAGTTAATTAGTTTATAACTTAAGTACTTAAAATAAAACTGTTTAAAAAAACCCGAGCATCCGGGCAATCTTACTGAGGTCCCACGGGGTCACAATCGGTAAAGTGGTACTATGACACTTATGAGTATTCAGTGTGTCCGCTAGTTAATTCATCTGTAAGATATTTAAAAGTAGAAGTTATTAAAGTGGCCATTGTGTACATGTGGAATTATTATATTTATTTTAAGTATAAAATATTCTACTTTCATAAAAACTTAAACAGTAGTTGCCTTCACACTACATATAGTAAATATACACGATTTCAAATGTAATCTTATGAATTCTTAGTAGTTTGACACACAATGTATTAATGCGATTTGTACATTTTAAAGTCAATGGAAATAGACCATACGTAATGTTAACAATAAATATATTGACTCGTCAAACACTTTTGAAAAATCATCAATTCGGTGCAAGTGAAATATAAAGACAGCGACGTTGATATTTCGGTCCGTTGCTAATGGTGCTCATTAATTAAACTGCTTTAAGATAGCGCTAGTGATGTGCCTACTGATGGATGAAATGCTAACAAGTTGAGTGCTTGGCAAAAGGAACTTGAAGCCTACTCCTTATTACAATCTATGTATGTGTGTTTTATTACACAATACCTCAACAAAACAAAAAACCTCAACAATACTATGAAAAAATACTGTATTTTAAGTATCAACTTATCAAATGCGAGATTTTAAGTATCTGCAATTGTAAAAGTAAATATTCACTTTTGTTAGGTCGAAATTGGATCCTGTATGACAAGTTCCAATGAAATTACGGATTCTTCGTATGCAAAAGATGCCCGTCCAAATACCCGCTACCTGTACAAACCATGCTACGATAACATGACGAATTCGCTTACTTACGCTCATTGCTGTAGAGCCAGCAAAATTCTTCCATAACCTACAAACTCCAGAATATCACGTCACGTCAATGTAGAAAATACCACAACTATAAGCTCTGGTGGAACTATAAAAACGAAACGATGACGATAAAACGCTAGTTATGCGGTCCCACGAATTCGCAGCCGTTAACGCTCGTTAACCTGTCACATCGATGACGAATCCTTCGCCGGTGTCTGATTTTTTCGTACATCAGCGTCGCCCACGTGTCGTAAAGCGTGTGATCTAACGTCCGCGAAAATAGACTCTAGTAAGCGTGACCCATTAATAGAGGTATTGGGGAAATTTCACGAATAATTCAGATGGTCTTCTACATTAAATGTTTTATGTGACCGAATTTTCCCGTACCCTTATTTCTTAGAAAGAAAGTTAATGACTAATACGAATATAACGACCTACACTAGGATTATCGGTGGGTCATGGATACACACAAACACTAATATACAAAACATCTACATAGAAATATACTTTACGAACTTGATTCAGTCAGGACCTTTGAATTTTGAAACGGTATGCTCACCGCTCCTCCACATCGTGGACTAATTAGTGTCCTAGTAGTGGAAACTGTTCTTTTACTATGAAATGGCTAAAACATAGTATCCTGGACTGACCATAGTTGAGATCCAATAAGACCTCTCAAGCGTTTTCTTTCCATGTTTTTTACATATTTAGAGCAAATCATAATTATTTTGTATGCTTTTAGAGTTGAACTAATTCGTAACAAAACAACAGTAGTAATGCATACATAGATTGCAGTGTAATGAAATAACAGTACTTATACATTTTGCCTTTACTCCTTTGTAAAACCAAGTATGTACAAGAACTCTTCTAGTTATTCTAGAACTGCTTAAGTTACACCCAGCTTGAAGCCAATCATAAATGCAATTAGGACAAATATGTCCACGACTACGATTTCTTGTTTAAGGCTTTGGATAATAAAGGTAGCTGTTTATAAAATTTGGGTAGCAAATTAACTTGTACGTCACTGTTTCATATAGGCACCTATAACCAACTCCATATAAAACTACTTGAAGCCAATTACAGATGCATTGCCACTCCTGAGGGCTACATTGGTCGCCATATGATAATAATTCTCAAAGGAGTAGGAAAACGAGTAGAAAATCATGAAATTATACTAACTCATTGCATTCGTATCGATTTATTTGTAACATGACAAATGTGTGCATTTTATTATAAAAATGTAAGCATATTTATTTGTTTTCGCACTTGTCAAATCTAATTAACCTATTTCCCAGGATCGATGGCCAGTCGTTTCCATAACGTCTATTCTTACAACGTGGGCGACGTCAATTATTAACGTCTATAAAAATGACGCTGTCATAAAACAAGAAAAATAATGCGTTGTTCTTAATATTTTACGAGTATTTTGGTGGGCGGAAGACGAACAATAAATACCGCGACATCCCGTCGACAGCTCTAACTCTGATTTGGGTGTGTGTCCCAATGCCAACTTAAAGCGATAAGTATATACAAACATTTCAAACCAACTCCTAAGACTTTTGTAAAACGTGTATGTATGTATTAAATTTTGTAGTGATCCAGAGAATAGTGTAGAATGAAACACTTTATTTGGTAATTTTAAATATCTACATCTACGAAAAGATAAAGCCACTTTTGTCATATATAAAATACTGTGATTATACAGACTACAGACAGATGATTACATTAACTTTAAAATTGTGGACATGAATGCACAACACAAATCTCAACCACAATACTGCTTAAGTGTTTGTTCTATCACTCTGCCTTAGAAACAATTAATAAACAAATTAAAATCTTTTTACTGACAAAGTCTTTCGAATACTTTACTTTTAATCATTTCGAGCCATAACTTTTTATTGGTTTTAACAACCGCGACCTGCTTGCTTAATAATACGTACTCATCGCTGCCCACCGACGCTACGACTGGTGACCTATTATATTTTTGTATCTGGCGATTTATAAAGCAGTTTTAATCAGAGAGTAATGGGCGATAAAGCTGAGGAATTGCTACCCGATGAACAGCAAGCTTTAATGCTACTATCTATCGAATAGCCCAAAATTGAAATGGGCTTTAACAATATGTGATAAGATTGGGAATTGAATACACGATTGTGATTGATAGTGTCGAAGTAATGATCGTTAAAAATTCCTCATTCTTAGGATAGTTGCGCAAGAGTTGGCATCGTTGATTTTTTGTTGACATCTAGTGTCCTATTTATTAAATATGAAATATTGTAACGAAACTATTATAATTGATAGTACAAGGTGTGATATAATAATGGTTCAAAATATGGCCAAGTGTGACTCGATGTTGTGTGTTGGGGGTTTTATATTATACTGTAGTATTAGTTATATTTGTGTTATAATAATATTTGATTATCAAAAATGTGTTTCAATAATGTCTATTTTATTGGAAATACGGTAACGTCTCTCTCAGGCTTATCTTTTAAATGAACACTTATGTTATGTTTGACAGTACGCTGGCCAACAGTAGACTATCAGACTTCACACACCTTAAACTAATCATACTAAAGTATGTGATAATCAAATCGTAAAACAAAACACTGCTCTTGACTGGAATTGGAATCCCAGACTGGCAACACGCGAAGCCAAAACTTATATGACTGGGCACTTATAAGATAAGACTTGAAGTCTTAAGCGCCCATAGAATAGAAATATGACAATCACATTTTTATATGACAACCATACAAAGATCAACGACAACTTTTTTGCAGACCGAACATAAGATATTCCATACATACTATTTACGACCCTAACCACAAAGACAAAAAGTTGATAAAAGACGCAGATAATTCGTATTCATCAAGACTAATCATAGACAAATAATATACATACAGAAATCGAGATTATGATAGGCGCCATTTGCATTGAAATGAATGTGGAATATCTTATACAGTTTATGTTGATGGATCTGATTAACGCATGTTAAAGTTCATCGATCTGGTTCGGAGGTTATTGAGCGTAGGCGGTTTTTGGAATTAACTTAACTCTCTATCAATTTAAAAAATTGTCTTGAATAAAGTTAGATTAATATATTTTCATATTATAGAAGTACTTAATGTGCATGTAGATCGAACCGGTTACACTGGTAACACGTTCGGAAGTCGAAAAATTATAATTATCTGTGTTAATGATATTATCACAACAACATAAAAGCAGTTCTTGCTCTTCGTTGAAAGGGTGTGGATGTCGGCTGACTTACTTATGAGGCGACCATCTTAATCATTAATGGCAAAACATCTTTGATTAACTTCATATATAGCTTCTCTTATATTATATGTGTTCAGCGGCAGTGACAGTTACCATAAGGTGAACTGCATGCTCGTTTGCTACCTCAATCACATAAAAAACCTTTACACGTTCATTACATATGTCCACTTACCATCATGTGGACCGCAAGCTCGCTTGCAACTTCGATTTCATAAGAAGCAAGGCAATTTCGCAAAAACTTGCCCCTATACCGTCATGTTAAATATATAATGGGAAACATCAACACTCCATACCGTTTTATCAATGGCGGACGGCGCGGCGGATTTGGAGCGCTGAATGAAATTGCCCAGTTACTGTTGCACTGACGTATTGTATGTAACCGTACGTGTTACAATCCGTCCTAACGAAATATGACTAGATATAAGCATATATTTAGTTAGTTTCCCACCCATTTTTATGTATTTTGTTATTTATATAAATAATCCAGATAATGTTACAGCGATATTGGTGATATGAACAGAAATTAGTATTAGGTACTAGTATTTGTACTTAGCATATATAAATTAATTTTAACGAATCGCCTACCGTAAATACAATAAAATTAATTAAATTAATTTGTACAAGTAGTTAAAAAATAATTTTCAATACATTGGCTTGACTATATTTGGTAATTAGCAAATACAATATTTACCGGAATTTAATCGGTTCCAGCAACATTGCAATGCATACGAAGAAGTGCAAGCTGCACCGGCGGTCAGTCAGCAAGCCGATCGGTTGCTCGGACATAAACAAGAAGAGAATAAACACGCATAGCTTCATCACATCTATTGTTATCGTCTTCATAAACAGTTTGAGCATCATTACTTTGATTTTGGATTATTTCACCTCTTCAGATCTCTGAAGGAGACATTTTAGTTCTAATAGGATGTGTAAACCGAATCGGTTATTCCGATGTTTGTTTAATTGCAGATTAAATACTGATACCTACTTTTCCGTGACAGATAAAATGAATATTACACGCTGATCGTTAAATGTAAATATTAATTGTATATTTAATTTATTGTAAAAACCCTACGTATACACGTGGTGCGTCTCACATGTATTCGACTAGTTCGATGTCGATCGTCGTTAAAGATTTTGTGTGAATTTCCACTATTTTTTAAAAACATAGTTTAAAAATGCAATATTGACTGTGCTGTCTTCCAGGAAAGTATCAACTTCAGCGTCTATTTATCATCGCGAACGACAGAGATCTTCACAACTACATTTTGCATCGATCAGCCACCGTCGGTTGTCACCTGGCGCCATAAATCAACAATCGCTCCAGCGTGGATGCTGGCGTTGGGCCAATCACCGACATTAGCGATTGGGTATCTAAGGGCGGAGTCATATGCTTCACTCAAGATAAGTGAGGTCATAATGTCTGACATACTTTGTAGAGAAATAGTAAATTATACTTAGTAGAACTTTAGCAAGTAATGTTGATACAGAAAATCCTTGACGATACAGATTTTAACAATTTCATCCATACGAGAGAAAAGACAAAAGATTTCCATTTAAATGTTTTAAAGTAAGATTCAGTGTTACTTTTGTACCGGAAATAATAAGAAAAACGATATCTTTTAAGCGCAATTTTGAGCTAAATTACAAGAGTACAAAATGTTGCTTAAAATAATAAGATGCAATCACATATTCACAAACTACTTTTTCTAGAGGCGTCTGTGCAAAATTTGACAACGAATTACTAAAGTAACTAGAAGCTAAAAAAGTGGAAATATGTATGTAATCCAAAAATAAGGAGAAATTGGGTTCCACAACAGTTCAACAATCTTGTAACTGAATGTCGCAATGGAGAGACAAACCATGCTTGTACAGACGTTAGAGGGTATCTCAGTTGACAGATTAAGTGGCGCCCCCTACGCCGGGTGCATCGCTGTTTATGAGGCAAGTGTTGATTGACTTCCCAATTAGCGTGTTGAGAATGTTTTGTAATACTTAAGTCACTTATTTGAATCAGGTGACGTTGTCGACGAGATTACGGTTTTACCATCAATAATTGGCTACCATTGCTAAACCATCATAGCCGATTTATCTACGTACAATGTGTCTACGTGTGAAGTGATTCTATTGATTTTGATGAAAAATATTTTAAAACTTCTTTAGTATTTGGCAAAACCTCAAAGAAAAAAATGTTTTAACTGCAGAAAGTAGATACTTGGTATGTAACTGGAAAAAATAATTTTAGTTCTAAATTCTAAAATAACCTTTTTATAATTCTTTTTGACTAGAAGCATTACATCAACTATTCGAAATAACCTGGAAACTATAGCAGGAAGACTAAAAGACAGTTAATCGTCCTTAAAGCTGTCCAGGCGTCTGGAATATGAAACACAAAGGCGCGGCTCACTGGACGCACAAACAGCCATCAGCTCGACTGACAAGCTGTTTCTACTACTTCATGTTGGATCTTTAAGCACTGCGTTGTTACGGAAACTAACTTGTTGTAGTTATAGTTATGGAGAACATTATTTTATGAAATATTATGTAATTAAAGGTAGAATTCTTTGTGGTTAGACTTCGAAGGTACCACCAGAGCCACCACATTTATTTCTTCCTAATAACAGCAGTTTTAAATGCTGCTGTCTTCTAGTTTCATGGCAGTCGCAACGGAGACGTCCTTGTTCAAGATGTTCTAACTTAGTCCTGTAACTTAGCAACGCATCTGTAGTCGATGTTAGTAGTTCTCAATATATGTAATATGTGCTGGTCAAGAAGATCCGTCAATTTAAAACACATGGAAAATTGAGCATTACTTTTTATAGAATAACTTTAGCTACAGGTATACCAAAAGGGACTTTTAACTAACCTGTCTAAGACCAATGCTTGAGAGTTTACTTGGATCCAAATCCAAGCAAACTTTATCATTGTTGAAAGAATTACGTATATTGTTTAAATTGATTATTACTTTAATATACATAACTTACCTTAAATTATTGAATGTTCTTTACAATGTTTTCCACGAGGTGTGTAGTGCAGTTGGGAGCACCAGCGTCACACTTCTGATAATAAATATTTTTTTGTGTAAGTCGACGCACACGTGAAAATTGGTTTGGTCAAGAAACTAACAAGAAAGAAACAAGAAAAGAAACAAGACAGTATAACTTGTTGTTATACTGTCTTGAGTTTCTGTTTTTGGAAAAATGTTATTGATTTAATTTAAATATCACCATCGTTTCAAGATCACCTTTCTTCGTTAAATCTACTCAACTAGTTGTAAACACAAATATATCCAGACATCGAACAGTTTCGTTACGAAGTTGGTTATAACAGTAAGATTTAACAATTTAATCCAGATTTTGGCGATCCGTCAAAAGCTTCAGCTACTCGTAGATTCAGATATATATTAAGAGAAATGCAGTGAAATAGTTTAACGTTCGTCCAAGTCCGTGCAGTTGATTGAAGCTGAAAGCATTAAAGTCTGCTATTCCTGTCGTGGAGTGACACGCTCCCGATTTAATATACGGCTGAGCTTTATTAGTAGATATGTTAGGACGGCTACACACTTTCAAAATAACCGGATTTTAATAATAAATAGTAATCGGGTTAACTTCTTTTTATTTCTTTTATCTTATGTAAGTATATTTATTTTTACTTTAAGTAGGTACTGTTAAAATGTGCAATATAAAAGTAATAGACAAAGAATCAAATAAAATTTTATGAATCGATATAATCTGTATTTTTTTAATATTACTACTAATTTTTCGAAGTGGCTAATAGACAAATTAATAAAGGTAATAATTATGCGAATACCTTACTTTTCTTCTATATTACTCAATAAACGAATAATGTAACATTTGGCGAAAATAAGTAAATAATTGCTATCATTTCAAAAGTATCTAGTAATAAAAACCTTGTTGATTCTAAAAATCTGATTGAGTGTGATGATTATGATTTATTTGATTTTAAACGCATAATATTTACAAATAATTCCAAATTGAAATACTTATATAACTATGTGTATTATCTTCTTTAGTGTCCTTGTGCTGCTACCCTTACAGAAGTTTATAAATTTGAGTGTACGTAATAATTTTTATGTTAATGACACACATTGAATTCTAGTAGAACTATAAACATTAAATTTTTTTTACATGTATTTATGTCAAAAAGTCTGTCACAAACTCCAGTCACAAATTTAAACCGGATAAGACTATCGGAGCTCATATCTTAAAACTGACATAATTATCACTCTACAACTACTATTACAAGAACAGCACAACAAATATACTTTTTCCAATTATTTATCTTTTTATCTTTTGTGAAGTACCCAGAGTTTACTTTTATATTACACGTAATTAGTACATCGGCAACCTTTGGCACGCAGCCGGCGAACAGGTGTCACTCGATGATAATCGATTCCGAAGTTAATAAGCTCTGAATTAGTTTGAAGAGGTCAATTTAAAGAAAATTTATTTTTCCGTCTGAGTATTATTTTTAACATTCAAAATGCATTTTACACTTTATTATAAAACGCATATTTTATGTAACGAAAGCTTACTCTCCGCTTAATTTTCATGGACAGTTGTAATCGATGAGTTGCTACTGCTTTGAAAGCCAGAGTCTTATGTTAGCATCTTTACCTTCTTAAATTTTTCAAATTAGAACAAAACAAGTTATTACCGCTTTTATTATACAGATATTGGAGTAGTTATAATGCCACGGATTCTTACATAACATTATTCGTAAAATTAGTAGGATAAAACAAACATTTTGTCGATCACAGTATTATATCTTGTTGAATATTTCAAGGAAGGTAAATAATATCTTAACATTAATTGTTACACGGAATTAACATTTGTTGAAACTATTAAACTATTTAATTTCTATACTTCCTGATATCTATGTTTTATATAACAAAAATGCCAAATCGCAAATACCACTTTAATTCGACGAAATTGTGTTGAAAAATTTTATTGTTACTCGTCCTTTTAAAACACAAAAATACTTAATTCTGACAAAAACAGTATTCGCGTTCCATTTACAAGCCACGACAAAAAGTTTACACTTCACATTGCAAACATAAAACCAAGTGTGCAGTCGGCCATATCCGTAAGTCATATATAGATTTAACGACATAAAAAGGAACCGGAATAAATTACCGTTGCGTGTGCGCACCGCCTTAAATTCTTGCTCTAAGAGGATTCCAATTGGTCGTAAAATTCACGACGATAACGTAAAATGTTTGTGACTGGCGTACTACTTCTCGACTCACTTTTATATTTATTATAAGATAAATGCTCGTAAAAATCCTCAGCGTATGCAATGAGCTGTTATATTATTGTATTTTACATAACTTTTACACAATATAAAAGGACTTTTTATAGAAGAAAATAAAATATTATCTACCAACTAATATTCTTAATATAATAATGTATCTTGTCCATCCATTTTATTATATCTTTATTGTCTGTGCAACCGGCAGCAAAATATGGTATTCTTGATCACTACTTCTGTAAGTAGCGATCAAGAATACCATCCAATTGATGTTTAGAGACATAGTGGAAATACGATTCATTTAATAAATTAAAGGTATATGAATAAATAACATAATGAGTGAATAAATAATAAATTTAATAATGGGAGTGGTGGTACATATATTTTGGCAAGAAGTATAATGTGAGTCGTAAAATGTGATGTTTAAAAGCGTACTTTCAGGTGAGAAATAGAAAAACAAACAGTTCTTTATATTAATGATCAGCCGTGACGACATAACTAAGATGAGTTCATTACAGTTGGAAATTCAGGATTTTCTTTTGGGAGCTTGACCTAAGTGAGGACAGGCTTTATCAAATTATTTATCACTCTTCACAGAAATAGATCTGCGAAGAATGGTCTTTCTTTATATAAGAAGAAATATGTACTCTTCGAAATAATTCGAAAGTGGATGAAATAAAAAATCTGCTATTTTAAAATTTTGCCGCCCCCTAAAGGTCGACTTAGGTATATGATTATAGATTTTCCTTGTGGTGGCTCCTTCAGCTATCCTTTAAATTCGTTCTTAGAAAGTACCCGTATAAAATAATCAATATTATATTCAACGACTTATATCGTATACCAAATTATCGTCCATAAACTGAAAATGCACCGATGCTAACCAATATTCATAGTCAAAGAAAAACCGAACGCCAGTAAGCGACACTTCACTGCCGTCGCGTCGGCCTTAATTAGAAAAATAGTAAAACCAAAGATCATTAAGTCGACATGCGACTACCTCCTACCTGACTTGCCCACACAGGTAGCAACTTGAATTTAGAACACGAAAAGTCAATTAGCAGAAGTAGCGCCATCTTTTAATTGCTCGCGACAGCTGCGTGCACACAAATGGATTTCGATTCGATCGTGGGTGTCCACTGCAGATAATTACTCCTTGAATTAAGATCTTGGAGTGGGGGTCAGCTAAATTTATTGCTGAAATGAAAGAGACGCATCGTGTGGAAAAGGGACGCATGTCGTATCGACTTATGAGTTGTTAGTTGCGAATCGTTATATTGGTTAGTATATCTTTATTGCTGTTAATTAATTTTCTAAACTATTCACATTCAATTCAAATCTAAGCTATTTTCTGTTTCTGTTCTACAATTTGTCATAAATATCAGATTATTTTCTGAAATGCTCATTTTTTGTATGTACATAATCTTCTTCAATGATTTTTATTTTCTACATATTGAATAAAACTGTCAACAATTTAAAATAAATACACACTACTCCAGCATAACTTCCATCCTATAAACTTCTATAGTATTTTTTTACGATTACGAGATAGATGTTAATGTTTGTTTTAGGAATAGTTTATAAAATTGATGTTCAGGAAGTAGGTTGTCATAAATATGTCATATATGTCTGTCATTGTGTTCTAATACGACGTATAAAAATTTGTATATCGTTAATTTCTTGCTAGTAACTTTTTATATGATGAAGTAGCAAACGAGCATGCAGTCCACCTGATGGTAAGTGGCAACTGCCGCCCATGGACATTTGT
>DWRA01002007.1:0-15098 GCA_018250295.1 Spathilepia clonius
AAAATCCCCAAAACGTTTTATCTGGACAAATGTCAATGGGCGGTAGTGATCACTTACTACAATGAGAACGAATTTGTCGTTTTCCATTTCTTTTAATAACGAAAGAAAACTTATAAATGCTACTTATGCTATTTGGAAGTAAAATTATACAGTCTTCGGTAAAGAAATCTGTTTACCATGTATTAGAATTGTGGAAATTATATCTTAACAATTATGTAGCTTATTTACATTTGAATCTTCAACAAGTAAATTTGCTAACAGATCGTACTGTGGAGTTGCATAGAATTAATTGTAGAAATAGTTCGTAATATTTGCTGTAACAACTTTTTATTTAATTTGCTTTGTTAGTTAGTATGTATGTTCGGTCTTATCTGGTAACTGAATTTTAAACAAAAAAATTGTATCATATGAATTTGAGCAAAATGAAGTTACTATAAAGTTCATTTTTTATTTTTTATTTAGTGTATATTTATTTATCATATGGACTTAGTGTCATTTTTATGGCTCTACAATGGGTATCGTAGTTATTTAATAATTATTTTTTATAACATGCAAGTGACTAAACGATCACGCCCGCCTGAGTGATTAGCATAACTACACTTTTCAAACTGGTACAAGGTGGTGACATTGCTGTATAACAGCAAACATATTTTGTATAATACCGAATGTCAAAAAGTTGTACAACCTTTAAGCTTTTCACATGTAAAGTGGGAAAAGCTTTAAAGCGCTATATCATAAAGTTGTTTAAGAAAAGTGTGTAAAGGAAAAGTCCTCCTACCTAGCTTGGTTGGCTTTACAAGCTTCAAGGAACTCCTAATAATTTGCACAAATATACTACATACATTTCGTTATAAATATCTGACACCATATCTTCCTTGTTGAGCAAAGATTTGTTTCTTCAAACGTAAAGAAAGCCCGTTCTCAAAAGCAAACAGTACACCCTGGAACACAATGGAGGCAAGGACAATAGCTTTCCAGTGCCACATGTCACCTCGTCCCTCGCGAGGTTTAGCAATCAACAATTACCTCTAAAACTTTCTTTCTGCCTCAAAGATAAAGGAGTGGTTTTAGACTTGTTTTTATGGAGACGTTAAGAATGGTTAAAAACCCTCGACGTTTGATTCCCGAGGTACTACCATGGCGATTATTTCTGCCGGAATTCTGTTGCGTTCTTTTATGAACGGCGTCGTATGGTATATAAGGCGTTCCAAATTGGTTTTCAGAAGTAGTAACACATCTGCTACCGACATTGCATGTAGTGACTTTGCTCACTAGTTACTATTTTAACACATGTAATAAAATCACTATATTCCGCGTCATCGCAGTCAAACTATAAAGAACTTTTGATTAAACCGGTGTATCTCATCTTAGTATCTCTTCCTTGCCATGCCCTACGAACACAGCAGCTTCTCCCGTTCACACTAGCGTTTGGATAGCGTTGCGTTGAACGCCGACTTTTGCGTTTTTTTAACTGTATTTGGTATGTTCAACTAACTATCCACCATCTAGCTCTTAAAATTCAACGGTATGCAATACATATATTCAGAAGTAATGCCACTACGATTGACGAATTGTTCTTCATTTAGAATAATATATAGCTTTAAAAAAAAGAAAACATAGATAGGATAATTAATATATATCAAAAAGGTAAAGTTACCTAATTATCTCGTATTTTTGTGACATCATAAACAACTATATTATAATGTAACATAATATAGAGCGTTTTCCTAGATGAGCGCAGTAACTTTATACCACGTTACAACATAAGATAAATACCCAACTAGTACACGCATCGTGCTAATTAAGAATCTTGATACTAAATCTAGTAAGATTTAGTTACACTAATAAACATACAAAAGCTTATCGCTTTAGAGTAATGTTGTATAAACTAGGCTCCTTTACTAAGTAAACAATAAACATTATTGATACGCCCTTTGCCTATTAAATGAGTATTATTTTTATTATGTAATATACATATTGATACTGCATTGAATTGCAAAGACTTTTTTAGGTTTAATCAGTTCGACTATCCTACGCTTCGACTATAGCTCCTAGCTAGTTTTTATAACAGCTGGACAGATTTTGTAATGACTATTAGACTATTAGGACTATTCGACTATTAGAAAACAAAGAAAGGAAGCAAATATTTATTTAAATAAGTCCTATACTTTATGATCATCATGGTCCACTGATTAGTATCCCATTGCTCGGTACAGATCATTTAGGATGAGAAGTGTTCAGACCCTAGTCCAAAATATCGACCTGGACGGTTTGGTAGAGTTCGCACATTACAAATGAACATTATATAGTCTGAGTTGTTTTCTCATTATGCTTGTCTTCAACTATTAAACAAGCGACAACTAATATTACGATGTCAGATATTTGAAGTCCAGACCCAAAATACGGAAGATCAAAATTCATATCACAAATAACCCTGTAGGCACTGAACATTTAAGTTGTAATACAACATGAACGTACAATTTTTATCGTTCCGCCAAAAATAATTTGCAAGGAATATTATCCTACTCGACCTTTGAAGGATAACAAAATATTACATAAACGCGAAATTGCCTCAATTTAAATAAAATGACGTTCCTTGTAAATTCGCGTAATCTTCTTAATCCATACATCTGTTCATCTCAACCCTTCAGCGACCTACTAACCTGAATATAGCACAAACAACTAGACACCGGAACATTGAAAAAAGGATATATTTCACGCAGATCGTATTGAGCCTGTGGTACCCCCTGAAAGTAGGTAGAATTTATTACATTTTTATTGGGATTTTTGGTACTGTGCTATTAATCATAGCAGTAAGTTAGTAAAAGTATGTAGTAAGTAAAGTTAGTAAAAGTAAGTTATGTAAAAGTAATTTAGGCGTCTCTGCAGAGTTTCCACGGTGTTTAATAACTGTTTATTAGGACCAAGGGCATGGTTTTGCATTATTTCGCTATGTTCTTTATTATGTCTTCTTATGGTCTTGTATAAAGTGAAAAAAGTAATTATTTTATAAAGTGATTCTAGGTTTTTAAAATAACAAATCTTATCATATAATATCGTAACAGGCAACTAAGCTATTAAAACCCCTAGTAACCATCCTAAGTTATTATTTGACTACTAACTGATACGCATAGCCAAGAAATTTGTATAAAGCAATAACTTACTTATAAAAGAGGCCCATTTCTACTTATGGTCTTGTAAGATCTAATGAACCGTGAAATTTTTAACCGACTTTCTTCTACAAAGGAAGATGTTATATAGATTAAAACTTCAATACTGAAAATATAGGCGATGAATAGTCATCGCCTATATTTTCAGTATTGAAGTTTTAAAGGACACATTTTAGTAGCTAATAGACATCTCTGTTTAGTATTGTTGTAGCAAGAAATACCCGCTTCCTCTTCTACCTTGCAACCAGCAACCTTAAGGCACGAAAACGTTACCGTGTCTGTCGCACGGCCCTACACTGATCGAGCGGGGGAAAATGACCCTTCCCAACGCAATATCGGGGCATGACAGCTGAATGGACTACACAAAGGCTTGCACAATTTGTAACAATTGCGGGCAGAAATGAATCTACAGACCCTATGGCAAGAATGACCGCTGTTGATGTGTTGTGGAATTTATGGATGTTTCATTGTTATTGCTTACGATACTTTCAGTAAAAATATATCAAGCGAAAATAAAATGTATATGTATCTGTATGTACGACAGATATTTTAAACTACTGAGCCAATTTTGACTAGACTTTTAGTCGCTTTACATAGTTTAAAAATCATAAACAGAGGGCTGCGGGTTCGAACCCAGCTAGGCACGTATCTAAATGAAATCTTTAAGTTTGTCGATCAATATAATCTTTTTCCATTATCGTATATGAGGCACACAAGGAGCACGTTCATTTGAAATTGTTTTATATGTATATATGTAAATAATACCGAATATAGATTTCAAATAGCCACATAACCATAACATGGGCAAAAGCCTCGGGCATTCCAGGTAATTGTAAACGCAGAGGCGTTTCAAATAATAGGTGTGTTTTTAGGATAATTGAATATTCATGTTTCGTAAGCGGTTTCCGTAGCTGCAAGTGATATTTTTCATATCTCGTTACATTTTATGTAAAAACAGACCACCGCACGGTTCCAACACGTTCATGGAAATCTAAAGTTTTCATGTTGATTCAATAGGCATATGATTTTTATAACTATCCTAATATTAAATAATTATAGCTTCGATGTTTGTGTAAATCCTGACCAATCTATAAAGTTAAGCAACGCGATCGCTTGTGTTCAAATCTCTTGTGAGATTTCATGGTTCAAAAGGCATATTAAGCTATCCAGCTCGGTTATTTTCATTGAATAGCAGTCGTTTAAACTAGTCAGAGACCTTACGAATGGTCACAACAGGTATTCTTTTAACCCACACATTGCTTCAACCATTCGCATTGGGACAGTGTTGTAAGACCAATGCCCACCAATAAGACGTTAAAAGTGTAATAGTCGTTTTTATGTGTATTTTTTTTTTGCTCTTTTCAAGAAGTTCTTAAATTTTTGTAACACTTTGCAACCGATCAAGGCTACTCCATTAATTCGTGCCGTATAACAACAATGTCAAGCACTCCGATGTTCTAGTTGGAAGAGTGTAGTGAGGCAGAGTGACATTAGTCAATCAATTTAACTAAATACGTTACTGTTACTGAGAAGTAAGTTAGAATGCCTCATATAATTAACTCTCCCGCACATCCATCGAACAGTAAAACCACAAAGTGCTACATTACAGCTAAAACTATATTAAATACATTTATGCTGATTTTATCTAGCCATAAAGATCCCATTGTTCTATCATACACCGCGAATTCAAATACTACCTCTATGAATCCTTAATATCTTCTGCTGTTACACGACTGTAGCCATGATTTATGTTGATAAATATTTTTAAGAGGAAATAATATGAAAGAAGTAACAAATCGTTTAGCATATTAATCATAATATGAATGATGTTGAAAAAATGTTTATAATGTGCAATATTTATAATGAGTGTGCATTGTATTATTTTTAGCTATATATATTATATATACACACTAATAACACAGCACAAATTTTATAAAGAGACGAACGTATTTATGTTCTTTAATCGACTTCTTAAAAGGAGGAGACTCTCAATTCATCTTTATTTTTTAATTGAGAAATAAAATAAAAAATAGGCAAGCAATCCACGTAACAAATAAGTGGTCACTAGTACTCATGGTCGTCTGTGATCACTCACAGGTGCTGAGCTTCTACACGAGTTTAAAATTGCTGCGTTACCTTAACAGTCTCAATGTAAATAACAATCTTTAGGTTTAATAAACAAATCTTTTATCGCCATACAGCTAACGAAGAGCAAAAAAGACTCTAGCTCATTAAGTACATTTACTGCAATAAACTATAAGTGTACAATAAATCTTATACTCCCCGTTACCTGGACACCCTACTCTTGACCCATATACGCTTCTATGCGCACAATTATCACGGACTTCTTGCTCTGTGATTTAATGTCTTTTGCGAATACCTATCTCTTGTTATTGCCTTGTTTGATTTAGCTTATATACCGGAATCTGTGAAATTACTGAAGATTTCTGTTAAGAAAATTGTTTATAACATAAGTTCTCTTTAGATTCGTTTCTTTGTGAACTGTGTTATATACTTTTCAATAAAATATACATATTTACGGGCTTTAACATAATTTATATACATTTATAATATTATGTGAAACATGATAATTAAAGAAATTATCTTGGATCAAAATGACAGGTGTGATTATTAAGCTTATTCATAAACTTAAGCAGATATTACAGACGAAACTAACAAATAAAGACCCTTTCTGTGGGAAGCTCTCCACTGCATAGTACCTAAAATCAGTGCAACAAACAAAAATATTTGAAGCAGTCAAACTACATGTTGAGCTCGTGAAGCCTCAACGACACACCTTAAATTCATTCGCGAAACCCCCAAATACATTTTCCTGGAAACTGTATACACATGTTTATTTCTTTACTCAAAGAAAGATGGCCGGAAAAAACGGCGAAAAGGCTATCAGGGCCGATTCTCTGCACACAAACCACGATAAATATATACCCAATCTTTTTGAATTCAACTCTACCACCATGTAATAGGCCTATGTGGATAGAATTCATAAATTGGCTGGTTTCTGTAACTGTAGTGTCGTAAAAATAGCGTTCCGTTTACGGTGATACGATGATGACCGAATTGTTCCGAATCTACCCGAATAGAACCAAGTTTCTGGTTTAGGATTATGGGTATGAGATTTGGGTTTTATGACTGAAATTTACAAGAACCTTTTTTAGACCCGAACTGAATTAACAAAAAAATATCATGACGTAAGTTAAATGATATTATAACTTACAATTAACAAGTAACAACATCTTTGTTATATATTTCACGTCTTGTTATCTTGTCTTGTCTTAACTTATTATCTACAACTACTACAATAATAGGAACACTAGGTAAAGATTAATCTAGATTTCACTAGATAACTAACTTGAGTGCCTCGCACAAACTGTAAGTCTTATCATTCAAGAGATCTACCCCGATAATTTATCAACGAAGTTTTGAATGTGTCCAAAAGTTCTCCTTCATGTCATCGTAATAATGTCTTCATTTTTTTGGACGCAAATGAAGCCTTGTAGAACATAGTTTAGCTATTAAATAATTAAGGTCGTTATTTTTTTATTACGGCTGTTTGAAACGATCTCCATAATTGTATCGGAGTAAGAAATGCCTGAATATTCGGACGGTTTTCTTATAACAATGAAGTAGCCATGAGTTTACTATGAGGCTGAGAGGGGTTTAAGCCATATTCTAACATGCTGGCTTAGGGCAAGTTCATTGCACACCTTTGGAAATAAAAAAGTGAAACTCATGCGTGTAGGTTTCCTAACGATATTTTATTTGACCGTTATATGAAGTTTAAGTAATAAAGAATATGTAACACGCACCTAACTTTCAAAAGTCAGAGGTGCGTGCCTGCAATTCAAACGCCGTGACTGAGAGGCTGAATTGCAAACCTCCATCGATGCACCTCCTTCTTAGAGATAACAGTGCACTTCTATGAGTTGATGGATATGATTGTATTGCTAGTTGGTTACGATGTTGTCAGTTATGAAAATTTACTCAATGGAGCGTAAATAAATAATTTCTTGCGCGTCAGGCAACCTATTATGCGGAACATTAATGTGCATTCATGAAACAACAAGTTACGTTCCACGTTCATTAGTCTATTCAGAAATTATTACTTTAATAAATTCCAATATATTTTGTTTTTTTTTGTACGACTTTAAGAGTAGTCGAAAGTTCAACTTTCAAATAGTCATAGCAATCTATAAGATATGGTCAAACGAATAGTCATGATTTGACAAACTAGTTTCTAAAACATGTTTTTTTTTTGAACTCGTGAATTGCCACATTTGCAAAAAAATACAAGTATTAAAGTTGCAATGATATCTCTTTAATGAGGTATTATAACTAATTGATGTTTGCGTCTGTGACCGATTTTAGATAAAATACTGCGATCAGAATGTAATTTTTCTGAATTTTATCATTACTTATACATATACTCAGATGCACATCATGTACCTACGTATTCAATGAATCGCGTACATAGTATTAATTATCTTACAACTATTTATACCGTTATCAGGTAAACGAACATCTGTCCAATCAAATGTCGACATTAACAAAGCGGGAGTCGGGAGAGCAAGAAAATTTCCCCAGACACGTACAAAATAAACGTCGTAAGACATTCACAATAAGTCACATCAATAAATCCGCGACACAATAACAGAATTAACGCGATTTATCGTCGCGCGATTTTCGGTCGAACCGTTAACGAGACCGAACGAATCGGTGCGATTCGGAACCGTGTTCGGGTGAGTCCGGGCTTCCCACCCGAGGCTGCGCGGGAAAGATGCGCAGTAAACGAATGCCTTCAAACCGGACCAGTGCTCCGCCGCGCGTTGCCGCTCCGACTGCGCCCGGTACGTCGCGTTCGATTGAAAAACCGTAACCGCGATCCGGTCGCATCCGGTCACCGGTAAAACGGATCAGTGGTGTGTGTGTGCAGTGCAATGGAGATTAGTGAGTGCAAGTTCAGACTTCGTGAGTGTACTTGACGGAATTTCATAATGGTAAGTTTATACTTTCATATGAGCACAGCATGTGTGTTTGTACGTTGAGTGAGGGAGGAAATGATTAATTTTAAAATACTTACAACATTGGCGTAGAGACAGATTTAAAGAGTGTCGTAAACACACCACTACTACAGAAAACGACGTTTAAATCAATTTCACTCCTATTGTACTTAAAAATTATGTGAAAATCTAATCTAATCTAATCTAATCAGAATATTATGACACTTTCGGTTCTATTAATAAGCTTTATAGAAATACTATTTGCAATAATAAGTAGCATTCCGTAACTATGTCTTTTTAAAATACGTTATTTATTCACGTATGTACGTATATAGATATAAATAATAATAACACAGTATTTTATTATAATAATGTAACGTATTACTGTAATTTTAACTAGCATTGGGTATTGCTTATAAATTCCAGTACTTACTTACCTAAAAATAAATCTGTACGTCCTGCGATGGATAGGGAACTGCCGTTTGACGTCTAGTTTCTAGCAGAATAATAACGTGACTTTAGTATTTTTCATTACGTATCCAAATGTTCTTGTTTTTTATTAAATTTATTCATTTTAATACGCAATATTGATCTGTGATAAAACTTAAGTCATATCAAGGTTGAATCATTATTATTTCTACTTCAATTTTATTTATTTGTATATAGATACGCATAGATTAGAAACTAAACTAGAAATACATACAACGATAAAAACCATATAAAATCTTATTAATTATAGTAACTATTTAATTCTCACTATTTAAGATAACTCTAGTATTGACTAAGAGACAACTCACATTCAAAAACAATAGATCTAGATACATTGAATTTTGGATAGAAGTTTCATAACGTAAATAGCCCTAAGAGAGTACCCGTAAAAACCATTTATTATACAACAGAACCTTCCTTGTAAAATATGCTTTTAAATGACCCCCATCCAAATCGGATCAGTAATTTTAGTGAAAATTGCGGACATACGAATATACATATGTATGTCCATAAACAACAAACACACGCACGCACACACACACACACAGCGGTCGAACACAGAACTTCTTTTTGAAGTCCATTAAAAACGTGATAAAACTTATATTAATTTAATATTTACTAGCGGTATTTTGCCAATGATATTACTTTGTACTAAAATCAGTGTCTCTATGTTTAACGCTCTAAACGTTTCAAAATTCTGTCTTACCTATAAATAATAATTAAATGTAATAGAACACGGTGTGGTTCAATTCCGACGGCACCACCGCCTAGCCTTTTTCTCCCTAATAACAGCAATGTTAAGCTCTGCAGTGTTCAGGTTTGAAGGGTGCAATACTTATCAGAGGCGGTTCAACGCAGTCCTCAGGGATAATAACGCATCTGTGACCAACCTCAGGTATGATTTTAAACTTGTTTGGGATCGATTACAGTTGCCCATGAGTGGCAATTGCCACTTACTATCACGCGGACTGTGTGCTCGTTGGCTAAATCCATTATATGAAGAAAAATATTAATATTATAACCAAAATCAAAAACATATAAGCACATAATTGCAACTAATATACGTAGTCTCTTAGCATGCAGAGCCTAAGTTTAAAAACTAACAAAACTCTTTCGATTTTATTCTTTCTACCTCTATCACTGACAAATCAAAAGCCTGCAGCTAGTTGCGAAATATTTCAATTTAGTTCTCAAACGGACAGTTCAGAATAACTGCTGAGGCACACTTGACGTATGTGTGACGCTTGTGTATGTATTCAAAAGCACTTTGAATCCGAATAATCTAAGCTTGGATCCTTCAAGGATACCTTCTATGTACAGCTGTTATATAGACGAACATTAGCTTATGGCACTTATAGCGATAAGAGATAAGCGATGATAATTTCGAACTATATCTAAATTCTATTTTGTCAAATTTTGTATATCTTAACAGGAGATTTCTCAATATTAAAAAGTCCGAGTAGATTATCCCCAACAAACTTAAAGACATTTTGCAGTCTCTCGACCGCGTAAAGAAGGCGAGGCTTGTGCTTGGCCACACTATATACTGGTTTTATATTTTGGCATAAAGCCGTCCAATTCAGTCCTCAGTAATCTGTACCTGTACGTAACTTCATGAAATATTTACCAGTTCAAGATTTCTAAGTTTGGTTGTAATAACACTCACTTATTTCTCAACTCTGTGCTGACTATTGTACAACATTAAGATTACTAGAGCAAGAAAAGCGATGGACTCTTAAAACCAAATACCTATGAAGTCTACGTGAAATCAAATGGATAATGCTATCTTTGCTCCAGTGCTTATTGCAAATAAATATAATGGATAAACTAACTGATATGGCACATACTAATATGTTGTACTATCGAGTACTAAATGTATTATAGAGTAACTTGCCTACATTACTACAAATCAGAATCTAGAATAAGTAAAAGTCAATTTCAACAAAACAAATATTATTACTTCTTGCTCAGTATTTTACTCGTTCATCGTACATGGTGAGAGTAATCCTTTGAACGTAGATCCTTGAAGATACAATGGTCTATAGACATACATAGTTGAAGCTCCGCTCGTAATCCATTGTTTAACCCGCACTACCCTCATCATTATGATTGTGTTATGCAGTACAACTGTCATTTCTGATGAAAAGTGGTGGAACAATAAGTTATAAAATTGATTATTTTCGTCATCATCAACCGATAACTGTCGCACTGCTGCAGATTTTTATTTTAGAAAACGTTTGTAAAACGGAAAGGATCTGTGAAATTTGATTACCATATTTCATTTAATTGTTTTATTTTTCATTTAAAAGTAGCGGTTGTTAGACGAAACACCCTTTAAAGCTTTGTACGGATATATCACGGGGTTCATCTTCAAAAACTCCCTCTTTTCCTTGTCATGGTTTACCTTTACCATTATGTTTTATATATGTATAGTTTTTACCTATATTTAATTAAGATAAAGAGAAAAAGACATTTTCATATCCCTTGGCTGTTAGTGGTTTTAATAAGGTGTTTATAAATGCATATATTTTAATGAAATACTGAGTTATGTTTAGCTAGTATAGTTATAGAAGTAGCAAATGAGCATGTGGTTACTGTGGTCCCTAAGGATTTATAGAAGTCTTACCTGATATCGACCACAGATGCGTCGCTATCTCTGAGGACTAAGTTGGAACACCTGGGATAAGCATGTCTCCCATACCACACCTTTTAAATCATAACTCAGCAGCATTAAACACTGTTGTTAATAGACATACATTTAGATGTGGCAGTGTTGTCGTCGGAGTAGAATCACAAGATGTTCTACCATCTTCTAAATATCCTGTATTGTATAACAACATCCAAGTAAGAAATAAGATCCATACCTAGGTAAACGGCGCTTACCATGGGAATTAATCTAGAATGCTGAAAAATCTGCATTATCACACCTTTTAACTAGAATACATCAGAGCGACTGTTTCTATAAAAGAGAAAGAGATAATTACTCTGTATCGTGTGGGCAAGAACGAGACCAATATATACGTTCCACATATATAAATAGAGTAGTAGATGAAATAAAATTGAATCTGTAAACTTTCATGGAAGTGGTTTTGTGGAAACCAAGTTTCATGAATATTGTAGTAATAACAAAATGCAAACTTTTGGATTTTCATCTGCAATTTCTGTTGGTCGATATACATTCCCCTTAAGGGCTTTTGCGCCCAGAATGAAAACTAGATATTACTCGTATTTCCGTCTTAAAAGCTGAATGGAAAAAAAAAACAAAAAAACACGTGAAGTTTTGTGCTCTACGTGTTTAACTAACAGATTTTATTTTAGACAACGGATTTTATTATGTATTTTAAACTTGGGTATTTTATTAGATCATATTTGACTACAAGCATAACAAAAGCCGGGTAGGCTGGATGTATAAATTTAACCGGACATGATTATATAATGCTAATCATGCCCGGGTAAAACCGGACCTGGCCAATGTGCCCGTTTAATTTTGTACAAATATAAAACTAAACTCAATAAAAATGAAACAGCAGTTTATCAAAAGATACTCCTCCCGTCAAATAAAGGTCAAACTTTTCGTGGTATGACTGCAGTGATACCGCCACCACGCCTATGTCTGCTTTATACCATTAAACGTATTGCGCTCTAATTTAAGGCATGGCAGAAAAAAAACTCATATACGAAGCATTATTATCTTGTCCTTAGGGATAGCAACACATCTTGTCCCTGTAGTTCCGGGTTGAGAATAGGGCTACGGTATCCCCTGCCTGTCGTAAGAGGCGACTAAAAGGGGTCTTCCGGGGTTGCGGGCGGCAAGAGTGGGAGCTCGAACCGTCCAGTGTGCGACCCCGGGAAGGACGGCGGTATGTGTGGTCGCATGCCGCCGTGCACCGGTCGGTGCGGCGGGCGCATCTCTCGTGCCCGCCCGTGGAGAGCCCGTAGGGGCGACGCGCTTGGAGGGCTCCGGTTGTGTTCCGTTGGAGATCCCGGAGTCCTCCAAGAAGCGCTGAGGACGGCCACCGTGTGGTAAAAATCCCACATAACCCCGTGCCGCTCCTACGGCACCTGGTTACCTTTTGAAGCTTTTCCCCCGTCAACAAAAAAAAGGGATAGCAACACATCTGTGGTCGAGTCCAGGTAAAACTCAATTCTTTTTATATAGGTATCTACAGGGCTAGATACTTACCATTAACCAGGAAAACTGCATTCTCGTTCTACTTCAGTTTAATAAAAAACACTTTTTCTAAATTTTTCGTTTAAATCCAAAAGTTCTGTAAATCTCTAAAACTTGTGAATAACGTTGCAACATGAAAGGCTCGCTTTTGTGCGGCGCTGCGTGATCATGAAATATTGATATAGCGTTTTATGCACTTTTTATATTTTGTTTACTATAGACCATTTTTTCCCATTTTGCATAAAACTTTACAGCTAAAATTATGTAAACTTGACGAAATGTAACTACGTAATAATATAATAAACTGTTTGAGATATAGTTGATTGAGTCAAATAGACTCAGAAAAAAGTTTTCCATCCATGTCAGCGATGCTAATGACTCCTCTATTGTTGGAAATATCCACAGTTGATGATGACTTGGATCTAATAATCAAATGATAAAATAGACTGTTTACTTTATCACTAGGTCTGGCCATAACAAAGAAATAAAAAGTGGGGGAGGAGGAGACATTTCAAAAGAATAGGTTCTTCCCACAAATAAGGTGAAAATCCAAGGGGATTCGTGACATAATTATAATACAATAGACTCCTTATCTTAAATTGAACGTGAGATACATATAGGAAAACAAAAGGAGAAACATATACAACTTAGAATCTATTTTTTAAAAAGTGTCTTACACAGAATTAGGAGTCTATTCGCATCTTTGTCTGTGGCTCGAATCGTTCTACTTGAACTTGTTCTAAGGTAAGTACTTCTCAAAACTTGTCTGAGAAGACTCGAGTAGTGTTTCAATAGCACTATTACAGTTTGAACTACTCGTTAAACTGTACTTGCGTCGTTTAACTGGTTCCTAGTATGTGTTATATGTGAGTGCTTAAAAACAATAAAAAAATATAATCTCATGGACCATTTAGTATAGCCACAGCGGTGTATTACGAGATTAGCGTTTACAATAGTATACCCGTAGGCATGTAGTCTCGCGGCTTGTTTAGCGGCCCGTGCTACTTTTAACACTGGCAATTTCATCGATGGTGCATCGAGTTTTGGCGATTTTAGTGGTATCAAAAATGAATGTTTTTGTGACTGCATTAGGGAATTACTAGATGTGATATATTTAGCCATGGTTCTTTGATCGCTGCACCTAGCATCCTAAAAACAGCTAAGTAATCGATTGACAATGCTAAAAGTGGCTCTTCAGCTGGGGCCTTAGATCATAACGTCTAGAAAGCTAAGTATCGTCGGGTGAGGTCGGAAGTTGGATGGGCAGTCGCACCTGGCTAAGTATGTTTCAGTCCTGCAGAGAACACGTTAAGCCGACGGTTCTTGTTATTATCATTGGATAGAAAACCTTATACTCGTTGGTCTTATAAGCGGTTTAACAATATTAAAAGCAAAATTTTGATATTCCTACTTGTTCTGAATAATGGACAACACAAGCATGTGTAATATTCCACTTGGCCATTAACCAGTATCTTGCTCGGTCAATACACATTGGATCTGTGTAAAATATACTCCAAGCATCTCTCAGTTGTGAGGGCAGGCTACGCTTAGCAATGAAATATGGGTAGTTTTGCAATTAAAGGATATTGCCCAAGGAAAACCGTACTTCACTAAACAAAACTTTCTTATTTTAAATTTGTTTTCATTTCAAGATTTATTAATTACATTTTAAATGTTTAATCTTTTGAAACTTTGACTTATTATGTACTTTAAGTAATTTGAACTACGAAAGATTCACTCAGATATATTTGAGAAACTTTCTAATTAGTTACTGCTTAAAATACACTTAGTAGAAACTAATAACAATTAGTATCTGGCTAGCTGGCTTCATTTGTTAAATGGGTAAATTGTACTTATTTTTGGATGAATAAACAAATTATTATAAAAACATAAACCCGACAACCTAAAAAAAAATAATGAAAAGAGAAAAAAAAGCATTTACTGCAATGAAACGAATATATGATTATTATTAACAAAAAAATAAAACCGATAAAAATGAACTTATATTGAGGTGGCGTACCACGTAAATCGCATTTGAGCGTCGACTTCAAAACTAAGTACAAAAGTATTCTAATTTAAAGAAATGTTTAAATATATTTTTTTTTCGTGACGTGGAAGTCGGTTTTAATATTTTTTTCACGTTTTTTAGTGATATTATACTCATAACTGCTATAACTCATAACTCATAACAAACGTACATAAAACCATACCCTTAGGCCTAAGGACAAATAATCACTCAAACTTTAACGT
>DWRA01002008.1:0-15098 GCA_018250295.1 Spathilepia clonius
GTATACTGTTGGAATAGGTTCCATATAAATGCTTGTATCTGAGTTTAGACAAGTTTTATGTACTCGCAAC
Organism: Spathilepia clonius; assembly: GCA_018250295.1. Taxonomy (NCBI): domain Eukaryota; kingdom Metazoa; phylum Arthropoda; class Insecta; order Lepidoptera; family Hesperiidae; genus Spathilepia; species Spathilepia clonius. Next base: position 71 of record DWRA01002008.1, read on the forward strand.
TAGAGTAATTTTGGTACAATATCAGGCGCATCCAATAGTAAAAAGCCAATAATAAAACAAGTATTAGAATATGTGACAAAAAGTTTCGCAAATCACGATTTAGTTTATTTATTGATATACGTAATTGTGGATGAAAAAGAGCTGGCAACAGCAAAAATAAAGAGCGTAGATATCATAACATTTGCATCCAGACAAGAAGTGAGCGTCTCCTTGGATTATGTAGAATTCTATATAAAAGATTGCCAATTATAAAATGTTTGTTATTACTGCTCGTTTGTCGGTTGTAATCATGAAAAGGAAAGTGTGTGTGCAAGGTGTGAGTCGGGTGGTGGAGCGGCGCGTGGCGCGATGCGAACACGTGTCGCCCATGGTGCGATAAGGATTATTTATGCATCGAGGCGGACCTGGTGCCTCATTCCTTTTACTCGTACATATCTGGCTCGCGTAGAAGCAAATTATTTTAGCAATAAAAAAAACAAAGTGAAGCATTAAAAAGTAAGTTACTGACCTAGAAGTAAACGTTAATTGCATTTGACATAGAATGCGCTAATTAAAAACCGGTATTATTAACAAGTTGAGTCTATTTTGGATTAATTAATGCAAGCGCACGCTAGGTAATCCCTAGATAGGTTTGCCTTCAAGCTAAAGTTTCGTTCGTGTCGTAGGTGCTAATGTTTTATGTTACCTCCGTTATGATGCTACAAAGAAACGTTGTTTAAAAATACTACAGTAGTAGCAAACGAGCATGCAGTCTACCGTATAGTAAGTGGGTGCTGCCGTTCATGGACATTCGTAATCAACCTCAGAAAGGATTAGACTTTAACTGATGTCGGCACATTGCGTTGCTATCTTTGACGACTAAGTTAGAATACCTCGAATAACACTGTTTCCCTTGCCACGTCCATTATACCAGAACACAACAGAGCTTAACATTGTTAGAAATAAGTGGTGCCTCTGCGGTTGATCCAAAAAGGCTTCTACCAGCGTCATATTAGGATTTCTAAAAAATTTGACATGTAAAAATAAATTGGAATATTCCTCGAATGTCCGTGCACAAAGTGACATTTGCGAAATGTCAATAAAATTCGCTTCAGCAATGCCTAAGGGAATACCGGCCGACCCTTGATATTTCGCACCACATACAGCTCACGTATGATTGATTGCCCGCTGTCGGACCCACGTGTCGGTATAATTAAACTTGACGACATTTAAGCTCAAAGGTCGCGTTTATTAGTAACTGGAATCAGCTCTATAATAGTCTCGTGCATCTCCACATCTCCGGTGTGTAACGAAACATCAAAGGCCGGTGGGCATCCGCCGTTGCATAGCGACTCTTCCATTTTCCGTTTTCTATACATGTTTATCCGTATTCCATCGAAATAAAAACACGCGTGGAATGCCTCTTCCATTGAGTAGATACGTTATTCGCGAATGTACATGAATGGAATGCGTCGGTAGCCTTGAAAAATGTAGCGCTGTCTGGCTTACTAAACCCTTCATATTAACGGTAGCGGACTTTCTATTACAATTAGAATTATAAGACATGATTACGTAAAATATTTATATAGTGTTGAAGAATTTGTATTTGATATCGAAAGATGCTTGGCGTTGGTGGTGACGTTCATAATATTGACGATAATGACGATAACGGCACTGATGGCAAAAGTTTTATTATTTTTTGTGGCAACTTTATTGGGCCATAAGTACCTCGACGTTGTGTTTGTATTTTTCAAAAAATTTTCCGTTACATCGGAAAATGGTTGCGTATCAATGACATTCACCATACTGACGATAATGATGATGACGACACTGATAGCAAAAGTTACATTTATTTTGCAGAAACTTAATACGGTCATGAGTGAACGGAGATTATGTTTGTATTTAGCAAAAAATCTGTCCGCCACGGTACCCCATATCGACTGTTCGAGCTGGCGCAGCGCCAGCGCGGCGACGGTCTGTTGCTTACACAACCGTTTCATCAACATCGATGCGACATCTTTGACATGGAGATCATTAGCAACTTGCTGAGTATTTTTCGAAGCTACTTTGAGAACGTGTTGCGTAAATGCGGCTTAAATATATCTTGTTTGGATTTTTTTCGACGCTATTGTGATAGTAATGTATCTATTTTACTGTTTGTGAACTAAAGAATGACTTTCTGTTTTAATTTTATGATCGTTATATTCCTTTGATGTAGAGATAAGCGATAAGCTGGAAGATTCTGCGTGTTTCAATGAAAAGAAGAAATATTGGATTCGTTATAATCTGAGTTTGTAAATAATATTATTTTATTTTATCAAGTGGCATCGATATCGCTTTATGTACAAACACTGTTGCACAAGACTCGAGTATCACTTGTCCTATGAAATGTTCATGTCTGCGATTGTAAGATAACGCCCATACTGATAGCAAATTACTGAGTAAGACTAGCCATGCCACATTAATTGATGTCGCAAACTTCTCATTCTGTTGATGCTACGGTATCCCTGGAGATTCTCATTTCCTGCCTGAATGCGTCTATTTTTCCGTTGAAATGGAGCACAGCAGCCTCCTTTGACTCTTTGATGCTTTTAAAGTGACGCCTGTTGTGTGCAAAATTGTGACTCACTTCTTAGAAAAATGTCTTGAATGGAATCCTGCCGGCGCCTGAATAAACGATAGTGGAATAGAACTTGATGATTTTATGAGGATTTATTCTGCTAGTGGTTTGGTTATGCTTTAGAGTTTTATGAATTTGTAATATTCTTCATAAACTACGAAAATGCATTGATTGAAAATTTATTTATTTTAATTAAAAAAATAATACTGTTATTAAAATTTGCGTATTACTCCATAAACGAACCACATAGGTACGCGATTGATTTTCAATTTATGTTACAAGTTGTACATTTTAAAGTGAAACAAAATAAACACAAAAAAGTACAGTACAAAGTATTTTATATTAAATATTAGACGTTAAGAATGGTGAAAGAAAGAAAGGTGGTATGTAAGCAAATTTATCTTGTGCAATCTTGTAGAATTTTGTCATTCGAAAGCAGTTGTAAATATGATTTTACAGTAATTATTGATAATAGATAATTGTCTTCATAATTGATAAAAAATATATGAACAAAATTTAGTGATCATCATGAATAGTACAAACAAGGGTGGATCGAAATGGTAGCACGTGAAAGTGTGTACATTTTAAAGCAGTTGTAACCATTAGGGAGCGTAGTTATAGCCAGAAGAGCATCGCTCCTATAGAATGCAGCTGCCGCGCATTCACTCAATGCCGGCGGTTAGAGCGCAACCCCCTTTTCACATTGCGAATCTCTTTTTTTTGCAGGGGTTTTTCGCATTTTGTTTCATTTTCAATGCACAAGTTGGTACTTTATCAACTGAGTCATTCAGTGCGTTTTAATACAAAGAAAGTGGGTAAGTAGGTTCATCCTTTGTTAAGGTATATCTAGCACTAAAATAGGGATACAGTTTTGTATTCACGACGCTGTCTGGAGTTCTTTCGTGTGCACAATGGAAAGAGTAGGCAGTTGTGTGTTCGTCGGACTTACATCAACATGTGCTATTGTCATGAATGAAAATCCTATTTGAAGGTGCTGACCACTTAAAGTTCATCATATTGTATTTACCACTAATATCTCAATATTACGCATAAGCCTTTTCTCATCTAAGTTGTAAATTCTCTACAGCGTACACAATGTATCAGACATTGTGTACCCTTACTGTAGTTTGGAAGTTTTAAATTTATTAAGAAAGTAGCTCACAAGGCTTAACAACCGGGACCAACTTTTTAAGAGCATGGAAGCAGTTCTTGAAAGTATGTCACTTACCAGTCAAAGACCTAACATGTTCGGATTTGTCTGCTTATCAGAACAATTGCATTTTGCTAGTTTAACAGAGCCACGGATTCTGCTCGATAACGGTTTCAAAATTAAACGCTTGTGTCACTTAGCCACTACGTAAACATACTTAGTGTTTTTGAAGTATTGGCCCAGGAGTTGTGCCATCCGACCTGTGCCCTAATTTGTCGAACACAATTTACCAGACGAGTCATTGTTGAACTTTGCTCAACTCTTGGTTAGATAAGTTTGTTGGTTTAAATGCTCCGCTTTCCAAGTAGCGAACACCCGGCTTAATGTAATTTCGGCTTTTCCGTAAATTGGAAGTAAATTAACAAAATGATTAAGAGGATTTTGTAGAAATTTCCGAATGAGGCTTTTTTGGTGTAAGGTTGTGTTTCAATATTGATTAAATACTTATCTACTAAAATACCAGTTAGCTCTAATAATGAATCTGCTACGAAGAATTAATTTCATTTGGTATTATTTGTTCGCTGTAGGATTCTAGTCTTATCTGGGGTCGATTACTAATGTCTATGGGCGGCAGTTGCCGCTTACTATAAGGTGGACTGCATGCTCGTTTGCTACTTCATCATATACATAAAAAGTACTGGATACTGGGTTAAATATTATATGTGTGAATATATTTCTAATACTCTCTTATTTTATACTGCAAATTTGCAAAAATGTAATGTAATATATATTTTGTGATCTTTACTTGCACTTAAATATCTTAGACAGTCAATCGCTGCTGAATCACGAAGATTTTATATGTATAAATAGTGTTGTATATAATTGTTCTCCTCTCTTTTGTGTCATTCTTCACGGTTCTCAGCCGATCTAGTCCAGGTTTTCTCGAGCCTCTTACAGTGTCGTTGACACCCACTCGTTAATATAGGTCAACAATTATTTTCACATAATCTTATTATTTTGAGAGGGCGCAGTTTATCATCAGTTCATAGTCATAATTGTTGTTGATTAAGCATTATTCAAACCAATCATTTATTATTATACTATTCTTTCCATAATTTAAAAGTAAAACAAGTTTATTTTCGCTTTTTAATTTCAAACTTTTGAATAAATAGCTTTTGGAACGACAAATGTCACTTTAAACGGAAAGTGATACTGTGTTGAAACGGAAAGTAATGAATTTTACTGCGGACTTGACGTCGTAGGGAGCTGTCTAGACTTCGCAAACTGTACCTACGGAAGACCCAGGACAATGCACTTTGCTTACAGACAGGTGGGCTAAGTGCATTGTACCTAATTTTTAATTACTTATCTATCTAAATTAATTTTAATAATACTGCCATTATTCTGTTAATTTTTTAAAGCTTAATTTTTTTTAAAAGTCTTTAGACGTACAGTCGTTTCTCGTATTTTATTTTTCTGCGAATAAATTACGTGAATTCTTAAATGGTATCTACAAAGCAAAGTTAAGCTATGTTAGTTTGTAGTCGACACATAGTTGTGTCGGCAGTTTGGAGTATGATGTGTTGGATGAATCAACCCTTTGTTGGCGAAACGAGGGTTTTGACGATAGGGACTTCGGGGACTCCAGGAAGGTATTATGATTTCATAAATGTGGCGAATTTAAAGCGGGGGCAACGACCTCTCACCCCAAGCTTTCTCCACCTTTCTCAGCCTGTCTGGTTACACCCTAACATCTTATAGCTTTTATTGATTCTACTTTATTAAACAATTCTCATTAGGAAATATCAGGAAATTAAGCTCATTATGAATCTGCTAATATTTAAAGGGAGGAGTTGGGAATTATCGAACCTGAAGTCGGAACTTTACCTTTCATGTCTAAGTTTGGAAGACTGTCTAGTTAATTTTCATTAGAACTTCACGTATTATAAATGATTCCATATCTCTCATTTTGTAAAGCTTTAATTCGTCCGTTTTATTATTAGGTTTGATACATAGTTATTAATTATGAAACGGAATGTTACAGAAATTCTTTGCAAACTAAAATGTTTTTACAAGTTTTCTCTGAGCTTGATAAAGAGCGTGTCGGCTATATGAAACGGTTTGCTCCGTGCGTGGATTTTCATGTCTTAAAGAGAGCTCATTTTACCCTTCAGCGATCACAGGGCTCCCCGACCGTGAATATTTATAAGGTTAGAGTAAGTCGCCCTCGCGCCGGCTTCCAGTTATTCCTCACATATTTTATTGAATACGGGAAATAGTTTGATGTAAGTAAGAGGGATAGATATGTATGTATGTATGAATCTATAAACATGTGTCTTTATGTATAATGTATTTTAAGAGGGATGAAATTGAAATGGGAGCTATTAAAATTAGAGTTATTATTATTTGGAAATAATGTATTGTTTGAAATAGTAACAAGTAATTTGTCTGACAAGTTTTATTTAAGAAAGAACTCTATAGTTATTTTTGTATATGATGGAAAAAGAAACATATAGGTAAGTTAGAAAATCACGGTTATTTGAAAATTACAGACAAAAAATACTTATTTGCATAAATGTTGATTTTTTGGTCATATTGATTTTGAAATAATATTCGTTCGGCTAGTCAATTTTTCGTTAGTCAAAACGATGCCTAAGTAGCACTCTGGATAATTTGAATTCCGTTATTCATCTCTGAGGATTTTTTCAGGGAGATTAAAGTTTCACAACGGCTTCATTATCTTGTTACAAAAATTGTTTCTTTTCCTTTCGAAACTCTGTCGCAAATTTCCTCTTTAGTATTTTATTTAGGTACTTGAGTTTGTTTTTTCGTCCTAAAAGAATTCTCGTTGTATCGATTGTTTGGTTACTTGGATAAACGTTATCGGTTTCCGGTCGCTTTGTGGCCTCTATTCAGATGTCTATATATCTAGATATATATGATTTTAGGCTAATATTATCGCGGAATTGACACATTTTGGTATGTAACGGGTACTCACGATACGATGTTTTGATTGAATGGATCGTGGTCAGGACCACGATCCATGCAATTTGAGACGAAATATCGGCAACTAAGAAATCAAAACTTCGTATCGTGAGTACCCGTTACATACCAAAATATATCTAGATATCTTTTGTTAATGTTGTTGCAATTCACGCTCTTTATACGATGGTAGCAAACGAGCTAGCAGGCCTCCTGATGGAAAGTGGAAACTGCTGCCCATGGTACATATATTTGTAATCCACTCTACATAAAGACTAGAATAGTACCTGAAGTCGACCACAGCGTTGCTACCTCTGAGGACTAAGTTGAAATGCCACAGATAAATACGGCTCCTTTACCATACTCTTCAAACCAGAAGACAACAGCGCTTAACACTGCTATTGGCAGAATTAGGTGTGGCGGTGGTGCCATTGCACTCGAACCACAAAGGGTTCTACCAGCTTTAACATTGTTGTTAATGTTGCAATCCACCTTCGTCTATTACCATTGTTGCAATATACGCAATGGTGCTATTGCTTATAATTCTCTACGTAGATTAGCACGCAACAGTTTGGGAAAGTGTTTCTATTGCGACATTGCCACGGCTGCGACTATTTTGGACTGCTGTAGGTACTGAGGTACGTGCCAATGCTCGTCAGTGGACTTTGTATTGTTGTTGTGGAATTATTACACTTTCCACCTATCAGGTCACATGTCTTAAAGTGTATTTGATATATTTGTTTTGTAATGGGATTCTGAGAGATCCTATAGTGATCGACGCCTCATTTAGTTTTTTTTTTAAATTTTTGACGTTTTTGTGTTGCAATAAGTCATACTAATAATAATACGAAATTTCTTGGCTCTATGACCACCATATTAGTGATTATAAGAAATTTTTAAAGTTCCATATAAAAATATATATAGAGAGTTGCTGGTTTAAACCTTTTCGAGGTTCTCTATGTACCGAATAATTATTAATACAACAATTCAGTTGCATTTTTTTAAGGCCATTGCACGAACCAATGTGATCACTTTATTATTTCTTCTTTGACCGCATTTAAACAAAAAAAAAGTTGCTATAAATTTATTTTAAAACTGTTTGAATGTCATCAATTCACTGCTCAATGGTATTTGCAGTCCTACTGATGTGTATAACATTCACGTAAGGGTGTGTCCTCATCTGGCGAAAGTGCCGCGAATGTGCAGCTCGCGAGCTGTTTGCGAGCTGCGCGCGTGCAGTCATGGCAATGATTTGGTGCGCCTCTTTAGCGCAACTCATGCAAGGCTCGTATAAATGCGTACGGCGCTTAGGTTGCGCGCGAACAAAATTGCACATTCGCCAGATGTAGACGTACCCTAACGTACATCGGGTAGATTCGCTTCCGCGGTTGGAGATATGTTGATGCTAATATGTCAGAGCAGGGGCCGAGGGGCGTCTATACTGCGGTTCAATGCGACCCGCTGCCTGGAAGCGCCGCTCGTGCACGTATTTCTCGGAAACACGTCCGACGTCGAGTGCGCTCTCAGTCACCCGTGACGACATTTTGGTATTTTGACTCTGTACATGCCAAATGAAAGCAAAACTGATCATACAGCTGTAGGAAAGGAAAATAGTATTTTTTTATGATTTCACTTTTGTGGAGTACTTTGATATCGTCAGAAATTTGTCATAAACTGTTGTTTACTTTAATTGAAAGTGGAATTATTTCTGTAATTACTTTGCCATAGTTTAACAATATCAATAGTAAAAATTGCCTGTCAAATGGATTTTAAGACTGTTCCCAAAGACAATGATGTCGCTTTTACTTTAGTTGTATACACACCTGCACTATATCATGTATAAAGTATAACATTCACGTATAGTGCATTTATTTCCGCGTTCACATATAAACAGTATGTCAGTGCAGGGGCCTGTACTTTGCGGTTTAATGCGACCCGCTGCCTGGAAGCGCGCTCGTGCACGTATTTCTCGGAAACACATCCGACGTGGAGTGCGCACTCCGTCACCCGCAATGACGTTCGCTCCGCGTTCATAATCTCGACACCTTCGTTGATGTACGAAAGCGAAAGTAATTATCATACGCTTGTAAGAATGAAAAGATTTTGTCGAGCGATACGAACGGAAATTGATCAAAAAGTGAATATAATTTGAAATAGGAAATTGACAAAACTGCAAGCCAGTAAAATTATTGATTTCCGTGGTGTGAAAAAGATTTTCGCTGAGTTTATAATTATTGTACAAGCGTTGGATATTGTAGTTGTGTGTTGGTAGTTGGTTTTTATGGGACCTCCTATACCACACACACAACCACAGGCTTGCTTTTATCAAACAATTGCTGTATCTGTGATACCGATGTACGTACTTACAAAAGGTTTTTACACCCTAACGAAGTTATAGCTATTTCGTTACCAAAAACAACATTGAATCGTTTTTCGCTTCAAAGACCCTTTGGCAAATCGTATTCTTTTTTTCTCAGAAAAATCCGCCCCTTCTACAATTGGATTTTATTAAGAAAGGCCGTAGCGTGTTTCAAGACGAAGTGATATACTTATGTAGGCGCTCGTGGAAAATTAAAATGTTACTTATGTAATATTGTTTTATATGAAGGAGTAGCAAACGAGCATGCAGTCCACCTGATGGTAAGTGGTAACTGCCGCCCATTGACATTTGTCATCCACCCAGATAAGACCAGAATCTCAACTGAAGTCGACCACAGACGCGTCGCTACCCTTGAGGACTAAGTTGGAATGCCTCGTTAAGTTTATCTCCCTTACCACACCCTTCAAACCAGAACCCAGCAGCACTTAACACTGCTGTTATTAGGCAGAAATAAGTGTGGCGGTGGTGCCGCCGGAGTCGAACTACAAAGGGTTCTACCACCTTTCAATAATCGGCGGTAGGTTTTATAGCAATTCGAAGACCACTACCATACATATTTCTATGTAATACTGGTAATGTTAAACGCCTACTTTATAATCTTACGTTGATTTGTAGGAGAACATAAGGCATTCCAACTTAGTAGTCAGGGATAGCAACGCATCTATGACCGACCTCACATAACGTTCAAATCCTGTCTGGTGTTGATTTGGGATGTCGTTAAGTAGCCGTAATCACTTACTATCAGATGGATTGCATTTATCATAACATTAAATTGGAGTATTGAATAATAAATACAAATTCTTTGTATTGTGGAAATGTTCTCGGCTCCAATTAATATTCAATCTGCGTTCGCGTGACACTACGGCTCTAGAGCGCGACACACTTGTGCTCTATCTAAGGGCTTAACCATGTATGTACATTGTGACCCGATTCCGCGCGCGCCGACACAATCACCTGCTTGCGAAAATATTATCTTGATCGTAAATAATCCGCTGGCTTTGTCAGCAACTAGCTGTTACAACCGTTGTTAAGTATCTGGCTCAGGTAGGATTTGAAACTTTTTTTCGCGGGGAAACCCATCATGGGTTCCTCTCAGCCGCGGGGGCAGCCGGAATCTTACCGGCTAAAACTGGGGTGTTCCTCTGAATGCTTTTTGTCGGGACCATGGGTACGCTAGTAGCATTCGTCCGCAATTCCGACGGCAGGACTTGAAACCTCAGGTTGATTAAGATCATTGGGCTCGTGGACTTTTTAAATGATAAAAACATCTTTTGTGATTTGGAGTCCTATAGTGCACTTACAGCACCGGTTGAGCATACTTTATTTATAACCAACTCCATAAGACCGTGCTACCTGAGGTCGACCAAATATGCGTTGGTATTCTTGAGGACTAAATTAGATCTCGTCGGATAAATACGACTCCCTTACCTTGAAACCTGAATACAGCAGAGCTTAACACCGTTGCTATTAGGCAAAAAGCGTGGTAATGGTGCTACTGGAGTTCAACTACAAATAACTCTTCCATCTTCAAGTTCTTGTATGCAGACATTGTTAAATTTTAATCTTCGCTGCTCAAAACATTGGATAGTTATAGTGAGCGTAAGTTATGATAAAACTCTGTTCTATTTCATTTTACTGGCATTGGTTACACAACACATGTCCATAAGTAGCAGTGTATGGCCGCTTAACATATAATTTCATGTAATCTCTTGCGGAATAAGGTCAGTGGTTTGCAGAGTACAATGGAATACACACATTGTTGGAGTATATAGGCGTATTATGACAAGCCATAAGAGCTTCAACAACTAGCTCAAACTAAATTTGTCTAATTTGGGACAAAATTCTCCTCTAAATAGAATTATTAGGGAATATAACCAAACTGCGAAAACCATAGAATTGGACCTATTTCTGGACACCGCGCGTAGCCTAAAAAAGAAACTATTTGCAATCTCTAAGGAAACCTAAATTTTGATTAAAATGTTTATTTAATTTTTTGATTTATTTTTAATTGAACGCAATTTTAAATGATCTCATTATAATTTATAATTTAAAACTACCTACTCTAAATTTTTATTAATTACTTTATTTTATTATTTTATGATTTAGAATAAATTTTTTATCTAGTTAATATTTATAGAATATTTTAATTTCTGCTCATTTTTGTTAACGTCATAAATATGTTGTAATTTGTACTGATTTTAATTTAATTTTAGGTTATTTTTATTTTTAATTTTTTAATTCGATGTCTTATTTACATGCTGTCGTTGCCTATAATTATTCTAGCACTTACCTTTGGCTTTCTTGTAATGTTTATTTTTAAATGTAATGGTGTATAGAATGTTGGCGACCTCAAAATAAATAAATAAATAAATCTCTAATCTAATCATGTTATGTAATCTGAACTAAACATGAAAAAATTCCAGCTCTATCGGATACCGCAAAATGAGTCTTTAATTTGCACGATTTGAACCTCAAATCCTCAAACCTCAAAAAAACCTTGTAAAAAATTACATTACTAATATTTCTTTAATTATCGTTGCTATTATCTAAATACCTTAAAGTAATCTGCAAAAGTAACTTTAAACTCAAATATCAGTTGTGTGTTCTACAAATTGCTTTTCCATATTAAATCAATGTACTATCTAGAATTTGAACGTAGTGTAAAGGATCAATGATAAGTATATACTTCAGTTCATATCATTGTTGAGATGAATGTGTTATACTCGCGACCACACTCAGAATCTATCAGAGCTGTCCTTGGCTTGGTTCTAATTCATTGTCATTTTCTAGTCGATAAGCTCGTGGGTGGCTATTTATTTAAATATCCTAGTGTAGGATATTAACTATACAGCACTGTTCGTTTATTGATTAATTTAATATATATACTTTGTTTAATAAAATGATCTTAAGTTTTGGTCATGCTAATGAGTAATAGGCTTGATGATAACGTTTACGAGACAAGGAGGAAATTATCTTAGAGAAAAAAATATGTTGAAAATAATAAAAAAAATAAAAAATATTTTTTTTTTGTTTTTAATTTTTTTTGGTAACTTTTTTGTCTAATGTATTTTTTTATATTTTTTAATAATAAGAACAGACTTAGCATATAGGTGACCAGTTTATCTAATGGTAAGCAACCATTGCCGCACGTGGGAGGTCAATCAGTGCCAGAGAAGAATAAAAGTAGGTCGGCAATTTTTTTTTTAAAACAAGGAGGTTATATATTCCACCGATAGGTATGTATGAATAAAACCAAAAGGCAGTGATAGCCTAGTGGTTGAATCGCTGTCTCTCAGTCGAGGGATCCAAGGTTCAAACCCCAGGCACGTACCTCTGATTTTTCTAAGTTAAGTGCGTATTATAAATTTATTATCACTTGCTATAACAGTGAAGGAAAACATCGTGAGGAAACCTGCACACTTGAGAGTTCTTTGAATAAAAAAAATTTTCAAATAGTGTGTAAAGTCTATAAATACGCAATTGGCCAGTGCGGTGGACTATGGCCTAATCCTCTCACTCTGAGAGGAGACCCGTGCGAAGCAGTGGGACAGTAATAGGTTGATGCTGATGTATGTATAAATATTTGTATCTCCACCTTTTTCTCCAAAACTGTTGTTCTAATTTGGACGGGGCTTCGTCATTTGAACATTTATTTTACAAGGAAGGTTTTAGTACATAATCCATTAGACTTTTTAATTTGTAGATACTTTTGTAATTTTTTTAAATTACTTAATATAAATTGCGCGCGAAATCGTAACGGGCGGTAGAAAAATAGGTAATAAATTTCACATTGATATATTAACAGGGCAAAGACACTAGTTTCGGCCTATTTATGTCAGGTACTTATCCTTCTAACGGATATTGTTTATCGCGAACACCCACAGTGCTTGTAATGCACTTCGTGGAAACAGGTATTAGCTTTTGTTTTCTTAATGAGATTGGCTGCTTGTGGGTTGTAGATTTCTAGGTGTTTCTAGTCCAGGTCTGATATTGAATAGCCGTAGGAATAACTGGTAAATAAATAGCGCTACCAATTTGCACTTGACCAGCGCGGTGAACTACGCCTCTAAACCCCTCTCGAAAGACCCCCTCTAAGAAGAGACCCATGCCCAGATGAGGGACAGTAATATATTATAATACACAAAAAATGGTATAATAATTTGTACGTAGTTTTACCCACGATATATCCTGCAAAAAGTAACAATATATATATGAGCAAATCAATATATTTTAGATATTAACTATTTAGTTAACAGTAAAAACGGAATTACAACTAGAATAAAATGTAAGTAAAGTAAAGTTTAAGTAAACTATTTAGTAATATTTTATACGTGCCTATAAAATGGTTAATACATAATTATGTGTATGTGTTACTTTTTATAATTCTCGGTTACGATTAAAATTTATAAAAAAATTACTAAGTGTATTATCTAAGTAAGTTATTTTAAATTTACTAAATCATTGTTTTACATAACATTCGTTATTATGATGAAAATGTGTGAAATATTATTTTGACACATTTCATTTCACACATTTTGACACATTTTCATTTGTTGCACACAATACTACAAAATAAAAAGTATATTTTATGTATTAAGAGACAAATTAACAACTGCGCGTCTAGTGGCATCACACATCGTGGAGGGATCAAATTAATTTACCATTTCAATTTACATTTTTTGTGGTGCCGTCCGGGGTAGTGTTACCCTCCATTAATTGGGTTACCGAGGACCCCGGGGACAGAAGGGTTACTCCTCGGGGATCTCCGGAATTGATTGAGATGGATGTTGTCGCCGCAGTCGCCGTTTTTTGCTGTTTTCACCCTATTGTTTTTTCCAAACTTATTCCGTTTTGTTGAAGGGATTTAATCAGGAAGATTGCGTGGCTAATTGTTTTTAACTCCTCCTAATTTCTTGAGTGGTTTGCTGTTTCTTTTTATTTGCTTATTTGGAATTTAATGGCTTTTCAGGCTTGTTCTGGTTTGAATTATCATTGTCGCAGTAAATAGATTGTCCGTGTTATTTTTTGTATATTTTGTGTTAAGAAATGAATAAATAAATCAAAATAATTTTGGTTGCAAGTTAAAAAATTTCTACCTTATAGCAGCGGTGAATATTCTGTGTATTCTGGCTTAAGATTAAAGTCAGGTAGATATGAAATATACGGGGCATTCCAACTTCCGTGCTTCAGAGAATTACCTCTGACGACTAAGTTGGAATGCTTCGTTTCCTTGTCTATGCCTATCTTCGCAAGTTTATTTCTTCCGATAGAACTCTATACCCAATTGTCGCTTATTATAGATCCATGAGCGTTGATCACTTACCATCAGTGGTGACCACTTACCATCCAGTGGTATACTTATTTGCTGCTCTAATTTTATAAAAAAGCGTAAAAAAAGTTATTCAAAGCCGAAGTTCAAGTAGGTAGGTAGGTGGTACATGACCACCAACAGTGGATAAGTGACAAATGACCATCCTGACAAGCGCCCCGCAGTCAGGGTTGACACTAACGATTGTGTATGGTCTTATGAATAAGATTTTAATGTACGGAAGTTGTAAACATGATTGTAAAGATATTTTTTATTATATACAAGTTGCAAACGAGCATGTAGTCTACCTGATGGTTATTAGCTACTGCCATCTAAGGGCGTCTGTAATCAACTCCAGATAAGGGTAGAGTCCTTAGTTCGACCACATATGCATTGCTACCCTTAAGGACTAATTCGGAACGGATGAGTATGTCTTCCTTGCCCTTTAAAACGAAACAGCAGTATTTACCTCTGCTGTTATTGCATGCATCTGGCATTGGCATCTGGCATGCATTTAAAGGTGGTAGAACCATTTGTGGTTCGACTCCGGCGGCACCACCGCCACACTTATTTCTGCCTAATAATAGCAGTGTTAAGCGCTGCTGTCTT
>DWRA01002009.1:0-15098 GCA_018250295.1 Spathilepia clonius
CATGGGCGGCAGTTGCCATTTACCATCAGGTGGACTGCATGGTCGTTTGCTACTCTATAAAAAAATGTTGATACCAAACAAGTTGTGTAAAGTTGTAAACACAACATACCATCATTTAAATCGTAGAATCAGTACATCATCGAAACTTTATGACGAATGACAAGAGTTGAGAATGACCGTATCTCTTTTAGGTTTTTTTTTTATGATTGAACCTAACGAACAGTTTCTACTCAGGAGCCACCACCACCTCACCAATTTCTGCCTAATAACAGCAGTGTTAAGCATTGCTGTCTTTTGAAGAGTATCGTAAGGGAGACATTCTTATCCGAAGCTTTAGAAATTAGTCCTTAGGCGTAGTAGGTAACGCATGTGTGGCCAACTTAAGATGTGACTCTAATCTTGTCTGGGGTTGATTACAGATGTCCATGGGTAACAGTAGCCACTTACAATACTTAACATAAAAAAGGAGTTCACTATAAATTCAATGAATAGAATTGGTTGGAATAAAAAAAATTAAAACCGGTGAAATTTTCGCCTCGTAAGCGTTACATACCGTCATACGATCACGAGGTTGTGGTTATCCGGCTGCGGATTATTGTCACTCGTTCCGTTGATATACTTAAGTATCCCGAGTTTATTAAATTGGTGGTGTTATAACAAAATTTACAAGTTCCATTCACTGACATTGTCCGGCATTAAGCCTGCGGGCGTTCACCTTCGCACCAGACCAGTGGACATGCGGAAGCGATCTGAGTGCAAGTGTCGACCAGCTGTTCAATATGTACATACGTGCTTGGTACGTTTTTTCACGCGTAAGGACGTGTGACCGGTCTAGTTTTATCATTTTTTCATTAATTTTAGTACGTTGTTCCACCGCACGCTTACAAGATTGACGCGATAACATTTGGGCCACAAACAAATATTTGTTTACCGGTACTTTAACTCCTGTTGCAAAGCGAATCGGTACAATACCGTTGTCCGTTTTTATAATGTAAACGTGGTAAAGGAACATGCATTCTACACGATGATAAGCCATTGCCGCCTATGGATATCTGTAGCCAACCTCAGTCGACTAGAGTCTTACCTGTCATCTACTACAGATGCGTTGCTTCACCTAAGAACTAAGTTGTTAACTAACGCTTCGGATACAAACCGCGACGCTTAACGCTGTTTTTAGGCAGGATCTTACACGAACATAAGTAAAATTTCAGCAAAATTTTGTGTGTGTATGTTATAACTATGTGTATCCTTAGGCATAACAACACTTGAAATTTATTTTTCTTCGGTCCATCAAATCAGTGTAAATTTGGGTCGGCATTTTGTTATTTTATAATATTCAGTAGCAACCGAGCACGTAGCCCATTTGATGGTAAGTGAGATTACTGCCGTCTGTGGACGTCTGTTACTGATTCCATATATAATAGGGGTACTTGAAGCCGCTCATAGATACCACGCAATTCCTGAGGACTAAGATGGTTGCCTCATTTGTAAGTTGTACCTGTGCCTGTATCTCTTACAACAAAATCCAAGACCTGCTTTACATACTGTTTCTACCACTTTTGAAATTAAATGTTCTTATTTTGTAGAAGCATACGGGTTACTCACAAATTGTTAGTTACTATATTTTTTCTTACACTACCACAGATGGAAACATATAGACATTTTGCAATCATTTAGACGTCTAATGTCTTTAAATCAGAAGTTATTCACACGGTAAACGACATTTAAAATTACAATAGATAAAATGTCTCCTTTTATCTCCCTACTAGACAATTACATTATTATGTCTTAGTCCTCAAGGATAACAACTGTTGAGGATTAAATTGGAATGTCGCATACCAGTGAATGAATCACAAATTCTTCAATATCATCAAACTATTACGGTCCCACTGCTGGGCATGGATAACAAGGAAGCTGGCTAAGTACGTGTTGGTGGACTTCACAAACCTTTGAATATTATACGAAATCTTAGGCAGATGTGCTCACGATGTTTTCTTCCATCGATGTGGATGACTACCTAAGTAAAAATTATTTCCAAAAAATTGCAACTCTTTAAAATTCGAGGTTTGACACAAAATATACAGAAACGTAATGCATAAAGCATAATGCGTTTTGCAGCAAGAATGTTTGAAGGTGGTATTTCGCTACAGAAATCTTATGTATATATTATTTTTGTTCCGCTATATTCCATTATAAGGCGGTAAAAGCTAGCTAAAAAAATGTGATATGAGGGTAAATTTTTAATATATTTATATTGTAGAATTTCCAAACAATCAGATGTTGGGTTTTGCGCGGTATGATTAATACCTCAAGTTCACCACCCAGCAGGATGAAGCATAATAGGAAAATTAATTATTTCGAGTACTTACATGAAATCGAAAAATCTACGTGGAAATAATTAGTACATCGGAAAAAGTAAAAAATAATGGTATGAAATATTAATTGGTTTTGTCTGTTCCCAAAAAAAATGATTTTCTTTAATACGTGTCTTAAACTTTGCAATAAGAAGTCATTATTACTAATCAGATATATTTTTTAACTAATGAAAATTATCCATCTGATAAGTGGTGTAACTGTCATCAAATTGTCGTAGGATCTGATCGCGATGAGACTGTCAACACGTGGGGCAGTCCGTTTTCAGCTAGTGAGGCGGAGGTCGCGCGCTGTCCTATATAACTCGACCACGCTACTGAAGCGCTTACAACCCGACTCAAGCGCACGCCGCCAACATCTACCTTCATTCTCCAGTACGTAAAGAAAATAATATTAACGACCCAATCAGGTCTGTACGGCCAAGGTCAATTGCGAAACAGTTTCCACATCCCCGCGATTTTCATTAGATACGTGAGTTATAGGTAGTGTGCGTGGCATTGGGTGTAATACCACCACTGCTTGTTGCAGCGGGAGCGGTGGTCACCAGCTAAGAACGGCCGTCAGTCCGCGCGGACACACTGCCCGGCAAACGCGACGCACCCCAGTGTTAAGTGCCAGCCTACCGATACCAAATCGTGCAACATGAACTACGTAAGAATTGTAAGTGCATTTTTATATCTTTGATATTCACATTCGTATGTTATCACTGATAACATTTACTTATGTTTTAGTGAAATTAACATGACTGTTAATGAAAAATTACTATTATAATTATGATATGGTTTGGAATGCTAACAATGTGTACCTATAATTGGCATAAAAATAAATTTTCATCGAATAATTAAGCAATCTTAAATAATATTTTGGCTTTATTTTGGTATAAAAAAAGAACTTTTATTGTAGTTACTTTTTTATATTGATCCAATCAGTGTTTAAGCTGTAATATATTAAAATGTGGCGCAATATAAATTAAAGAACAATTTATTAAGTTTTGTATATCTTTTAATTAACGTAATCTATACATATTGTGACACAAATGCAATAGGATTTAATATAACATAAAAACCAATAATCCTTAAGTTTATTGGTTTTAAGTTTAAAGTGATATCAGGCATTAAGTTCAATTAATGAAGGATAACTCAAATAGACATTTATGTCTTCATTTCAACGAACCTACATGTAATAAATTTTTCGCGTTCATAAAGAAATATGTTATAAATTTTACAACACTGACATGAATTACTGCAATTAATAAAAAACACTGAAGAATACTGTTGTTTTTATGATGTTGAGAAACATATTTAACAATCACTCAAATTATAATCGGTGTAATTTTTTTTATAACCTCTAGTTACCGAATTGTTCGACATAGAATTTTTTTAAAAACTAGATGCGCGTGCGCATTTAAATGCGCGTAGTTATTACCCGTTACTTTCTTTGAAACTACCATATGATATTATGTTGGGCCAATAACTCATACAAAAATTCGTAGTTTTACTTTTGTCTCATATTTTGTTTGTTCTCGTACGTTTTATTTGCCTGTTAATTACTAGGTATATTCGTCTGAAGTTTTACCGTTAACGACTGGGTAATGTTACATTAAGCTCTATATTTATTGACGACTTCATATAAGCCCATATTTGTAAGCAAGTAGTAAAGTAAGTACAAAAAGTGGCTTGACTTTCATACCCATGAACTATTGACGATCTAGAAACACTCGTATTATGAATTTCTCAAATAAGTCTGAAAGAAAAAATCCTTTAAGTTTGAAAATTTTGATTGGTTATAGTGATTGCTTAACATCCGGCAGACGATAACGTACTTAATCTTAATACAATATGTATATACTTAAACAAGAGTTAGTCGTAGTTACGAAGATCGCAAGTTTATATGTTATGACCTAAATTGATGAACCTACTGCTTTGTCATCAAATAAAAATAAATAATACTAGCAGTAGAGTATTAAATAATGAGCATAAGCAATATTTATTATGTTTAGGTCAAGACTATTTCGTTTTTTAGTCGGTTTTTATAACCATATACTCGTGTAACCGTTGCTCCATTGTTCGTTTAACGAAGACTCCTTTAGAATCTGTAGACCAAATATTTCTTAATAAAGATTCCACTGGCAAGAAAGCCGTTTTTGTTGTTAATAAAAAGGTTACATTGACATAACAAAAGATTATTATGAATAAAATTATTACTGGTGATTCTTAAAATCGTAATAAAATATTATAGCAATGATTTTAAATCAAGATATTGTGTTTTCTACATGACTGATTCAGTCTTTCAACTCGTTACAAGATTAAAAGATCTACATTTATTTGTGCTACATTAACTATGTATTACATGGTTTAATGTATCAAATATTTGACGATTCCACATTTACAGATTCTACGGTACATTTTCCTAGTCTATTTACACCTTAGCTTGTTAATTGGATATTATTCTAGTTTCTTCGTGTTTTCGTTTAGTTTTAAAGAATAAAAATAGAACGTTAAAAATATTATTATACGCTGCATAGTTGCTGTTTGTTTAAATTTAATGATTAGGTTGCCCTTATTCGAATTGCGTCACCATAATTTAGTATAGACTGAACCAGCGATAGAATTTTGTATCTACGCGTGGTGGTATCGATGATTAAATTCACCAAAAGATCCGAATTGACCGCTCTGTCCCAACTTCTTGGAACAATAACAATTTATACCCAACAGCATCGAACATGACTTATTTCTTTGAAACACGATTACCTAAAGAAAGTAAAACACACTTGGTAATCAAAATTATCTCAATCAATCAATCAAAATTATCTTAGTAAAGAGAAAGAAACCAGAAGTAGAGATATAATGTGTCAAGCATTATATAGGAGATGGTGGATCGTGACTTGCGCGGTCTAGTTATTCGGAACAAATTTCTTAATTCGACCATGTAATGTTTTTGATGTGGACATTACCAAATCAGTGTAATATTTGCGCGATCATTTGAATAATTTGTGGAGCATTTTCGTAGGAGTAAAATGATGTAATACGAATCATTCGTTATAAAATTTTCTTAGCGGTCGTCTACCAATCCAATATTAATTCTACGACAGTAAATGTACAGTAGTTTTGTGTATTGCTGATGCATTTAATAGGCTCAAAGAACGCGTAGACGTTCAACCTAACCTGTAATTTTGATCTTTCAGAATAGTTTTGCAAATCATAAGAAATCTTCTATAATTTTATAGGTAAAATGCATGATTACTGACATTTATACTGACGTCTTTTAAGTTGATAGTATACTATTTTGCCTTCATATCGTCATTCTTGATAATAATGTTTTTACAACTACGACATTGTTATTGTTAATATATTACCATATAAAGAATTGACCAACATGGGACCACAATAATTAACGCAATATTTTTTCAAATGTTGTATTGCAAACGTTGGACTTAAATTGACCAACATTCTATTATAGTTAATTTACAATTTCATCAAATATTGGTAACGAATATAATTCCATACTTCAGTATAAGTAGCTACTTAGGATTGCGCGGTGTATTTCCCTAGTTATGGTTATAGGGTCTACATCGCTCTCCAATTACGTTGCTCTGCTAACGACATTTTGTACAAAGAAATAGTGAATGTTACCATGTCAATAATGTTACGTAATCCTTATTTAAGACCTACATTCCATGGTGCTCTATGTAGCTACACTACTTTGTGGTTGTGGCTAGTTTTATAAATCACCTGTTTTGTAGTGCTGTATTGTTTTCTTTTGCGTAAGTGTGCATAAAGTAGCATAATATTTTTAAAATAGGAAAAGGTAATGTCGCTTTTAAATTTTGAAATATTTATAGATAAATAGAATATAGATAATCTTATGTAAAGGTTTCAGTACTGTATATTAATTTTGGTTGCGGTAGTTTGAAGGAAGGTCATATTTATTAAAACATAGATTTATATCATTTACGATTATAATTTAACTGAGTTCACACGAGCAATGGCACAAATAAAACAAAACTACTTAGAACAATTCATTTCAAATTTATTTGTTTTCAATTAAATTTGTTAATGTGGGAATAAGAATATCTGATAAGCCTGCGAATATTTAAGGCAAATGGTTTTATCATTATTTTTATGTTACTTGACAAGAGTCAGTCAGTAAAGTATAAAATTCATGAAGAGATTTTTTTCGTTTTAGATAAAAGTACAAACTGACGTTAGCTGGTTTATTAGAAAAATGTTATCTTGTCCGATCAAAATATGATGAACTGAATTATTTGTATCAAATATAAATGTCTCTAAATTTTAATAAAACTAGTTTCGGTTATAAAAATTTACAATTAATGTTATTAAATCAAATCCGCCCACTTTTCTGCAAGTTGTTCATTATATTTTTATATGTAAATAATTCAGTGTTCCTCAAATTTTGTATAGTCTAGGGAAGTCTAGTGTTTACCAATTTAAATTCTACGCTCGCTGATATACGCATCTTTATGTGAACGTAAGATAGGATCATAATATATCAGGTTCCGTAATACGAACTATGATGTTAGTTTACTATGTAGGTTCGTAAATTTTAAATTACCTTCACTGGATATGTTATTAGGCTTCTAATATAAATTACAGATTAATAATGTGGAACTTGCGTACGCTATACTGAAGTTTCTCAAAGTTTAAGAATATAATACTCTGTTGACATTTTCGATATGGCTTCATGTTTTAATAGATTATTAATTACTAGTAGAGTAGTAAAACTTTATAAATTTATAAACAATACGGGAGAGACGATTAGAGATATTCTAGATAGCAGGGATCCTTACAAATATGGTCATTTATGTACATAATAGATCCCTGAGGACTAAGTTGGAACGCCTCGGATGAGTTTGCTTCTCTTACCACACCCTTTAAACTAGAAGACAGCAGCACTGCAGTTATTAAACAGAAAAAGGTGTTGCGTTGGTACCTTACGAGTCGAACCATAAAGAGTTCTACCACTATCAAACTCTACTATTTATGTTATAGATATTATATAATAGGATTTTAAAATACACTACTTTTTATTTTAGTTAAAATATTCTTGCTACTTGTACGTGATTGAACAAATGACAAAACAAATCTATTACATAAAATAAAACTCGAAAAACTGAAGTATCTGTTATAAACTGAAAGTGACATTGAAAGTTTTTAAACGTTTTTGTGTCGGTCTGGATGAAATTCCAGTAACAATCTACTTTGTAAAAAGTTTATTTAATGCCAACGTAATATTGAATGAAGGTTAAGGTGATAAATTTGGATAACAGTATATAATAGGTACTCGCCGTTGATATAATATTAATAATATATAAATGATATAATATTAACATTTCGTCAAGATTTTAATTTTACAAATAATTAGGAAATTAAAAATTAACACGAACACACGTTAAGCGCTGCTGTATTCTGGTTTGAAGGGTATGGTAAGGGAGACAAACCTAAGCGAGGCGTTCCAACTTAGCGATCAAGAGGCAATACATCAGTGGTCGGCCTCAGGTAGGAGTCCTCATCTTACTTGAGGTTAATTGCACATGTCCATGAGGGGCCGTGGCTACTTACCGTTAGATGCACTATATGCTCGATTTCTACTTTTATTACATAAAAATTTGAACGTCAACGTACTAATAAAAAATGTTATAAATAAAACAACAAGTTTATGAACTAAAAAAACAAAATGAAAAGTAAATAGAAGGCGAAAGGCACGAACGCTTACGCATAACAATGTATTTGTATGAAATTTACTTACAAATATGAGCAGCTCTAGATTTGAAGTACTTAATCAGATTTATGGCGTGTTGCATTTTACACGGTATCATTAACAGTGTATTCAAATATTGCGTTACTGATCGCACATCGTCTTTGCTTCCTAGATATTGAGAAACTTGAGATATTCGGCAATTAATTTGATTTAGTTTGAATGCTGTTAACATCTGACAAATGTAGGACGAGTTTTACTCGCATCAATCAAACATTTTGATTAATTACTATCAAGACGAGTATTAACAAAACAATACAAAAAATCCCACGATGATTGCAATCGTTTTGCAGCTCGCCTGTAATCAATGGATGTTGTGACGTTAAATCAAGGTTATTCTGGCTTAAAAAACTGTATTTATATTTTTTTCTAACTTATAATTCTTTAAATTGTATGTTAAATGTATTTTTATACACTTTTTTTCATGCAACAATGTAATCCTTTACGACTTTTTAAATTAATTTATTCAAACGAAAATTATGTTGTTTCTTATTTCACTGCGGTGATAGTGTTATTCCATACATCAAGCTGAAAAGCAATAGGAGTGCGATTTGGTATGGTACTTTGACTCAAATTCTGGAAAAAATATGCAAAAATAAACAAAGTTTGCAACTCATCTTAGAATTTTGTCTAGGTAGTTTAGACTAAAGCCTAAATTGTTTTCTAAAAGAAGATCCATGTCCAACAATGGTACAGTAATGAATTGATGAATAAGCTTGTTAATAACTGTTACAACACACTCAATATTACAAGCCTTCGCCTAAATGTACAGTCAGATTACAGACAGTTGGAGATGATTCTTAACAGCTGATGATTCTCGTGACCAACATTATGTAAAGCGACCTTCATAGATCCAACATCTTGGCAGGTGAACGACCTATTTTGTAAACCACATCACTTTGTTATGGCATAGGTTCGTTGTAACGTTTACAGCTTTTTGTTAACCTTTTGCGGGCCACAGTAACTATGAAACATCGTAATACACTATTACTATTCATGGCTAAACATTTTTGAACTAACTTAGTAAAAGGGAAGGTTGTAGATTTGTCTTGATTTTTTTATGTCCCTTTTTCGTAATATATATATATATATATTTTTAATGTTAATTTTTCATTTAAGTAAGTGAAATAAATTTCTCAAATAATTCTAGAATTTACAAACCTACATTTAACTATTGATAGTTAAAAAAATTAACCAACTTCATAAAAGGGGAAGACTGTAAATTTGTTCCGTATTATTTATTATGTTCCTAGCTTTTGCGTTTATACATATGGGCCTCAAAAAGTCAAGCATTTATTTAAAGCGTAAAATGTTTAATCTTTTTCATCATTTGTGATCAAATTTGAGATTTTCTAAATAAACATATGTATGTCACTAGCCTTTCTTCATTATTGTTTCGATAAATGTATCGCAGCTTAAATATTTATAGCCTTCAAGTTTTTGTTTTACAATACAGCATTGTAGCGACAGAAATAATAACGATAAGATTCGGTAACAACAATGAGCGGTCCATTCAACACTCGTGACAATGCCGTATCGCCTTGGCGAAACAAACTGTTATTTGCACGTAACCAAAATAATAGAAGTTTAATGATAATTTGGGTATTGGTCGCTCTACACAACCGCTCGGATATTGAATACTACCAATATACGAAATATATGTGTATGTACATTTATACATGTATATACATTTATGTTTTTATGAGCAAATAAAAAAAAAAATGTTTTTGTAGTAGTACTTTGGAATTTCCTGTCTATGAAGGACTTCTGTGTAGTTACTTCATTTTAGATGATCATTATTTATCAGAAATATTTCTGGGTGTGTTTATTTGTTAAAAGGAATTCAGGTAACGGCTAAGCATTTTATTTTTAAATTCAAAGGGTTAAACGTTTAACTACCGTAGAATTGAAATCAAGTGATTATTTAAGGAATTAAACGCAAATACGTATGTGTTTGTAGTCATAATTATGACTGCAACCCTATTCACCACCCGGAATTATCTTTCGTAATTAAATAAAATAAAATTTTAAATATTTTTACGCGTTGAAGTCTTTTACATGGTAACCATTTACCATACATTCTCACGCATGTCTCTCAGTTCTGGCATTCGACGAGAATGTGGTGTGTTTCTTGTTGTTGGAGACATTGTGTAATACAGAAAGCGCATTCACAAATTCTTTACATTAGTATGTTATCCACAGAAAGCGAGTGCCGTCGGAACAGTTAATCCGTTCGAGTGCCACAAACATTGAATAATGTATGCCAGGTTGTCTGAACATAAGACGATTATAATACGCAAACGCTACAAAACTTCTGAGGTGTAAGAACTATCAGATCTTTATTCATTACCTATGTATGTAAGGTTACGCGATTACTTAATAGGATTAACTACGATAAACATGTTAATTGACTGGTTAAATATTTATTCAATATAAAGTAAACTTACGTAAATATATGCTTCAAATAAAATGAACATGAATGTTATGAAATATTACGTATGCGTTTTTATGATGTGGTTTTAATAATCCCATGTTTCTAGATTATTACCACTTTCTATGTTACATATTGCAATTTAGGTAATTAGGATTAAATTAGCTCCCTAATAACAATTGCAGATTCAATCGAAATTTGTTTGATAAAAAATAATTAACGTGTTAAAGCAATTAATCATTAACACGGTATGCACTTGCCAATTAATCAGAAATAGCCGTCTTTAACTACTTAATTGGTTAATTAATAAGCAAATCATAATCCACGTCTATTAATAATAGAACTTAAAGTCAAGGACAACTTTATTGTTCATACTAATTTTATAATAAATTAATTATGTAGTCAGTAATAGGTGTGTGTTGTAAAGAGAACTGATTAGCCGACTTAATCACACATCGAAATTTTGTGAGACATTCAACTTTAAAATATTCATTTTATGGCTTAGTCACGCAAAAAGTTACGATATCATTAAAGTCTTGTAGGTTGTAAACTACGAAATAATGAGATGTATAATATAGAAGAACAAAACGAGCATGGAGTCCACCAGATAATAAGTGGTCACTTTCGATCATGGATATCTGTAACCGACTCCATATAGAACATAGGCTCTCTCTGATATCTACTGCTGATGGATTACCACTGCCGATTTATAACATGGTCGCCTAGTATGTAAGTCAGTCGGCATTCTCACCCTTAAACCTAGTACAAAAGTACTGCTTTGTACTAGAAATAAGTGTGGCTCTCTGGTTGAACTGTACACGTTTCAGCACCTTTAGTTCCAGTTACTTCTAGAATGTCGGTGTCGTAGGCAGAGTAATTCTTGAATCACCGTTTTCATTGTGAGCCTGGCACTTCCTTCAATTATTAAGGTTCGACCTCAGTATACGAGTCAAGGCGAGTTCAAATGCACTTGCTATACCGTTTTAACGTCGATTGGGGCCTCGTCATTGTGTTAGTTTACATAATTGTTGACCTTACGCGTGATGCCGTTTCGTACGATTTCCATTTTTCACCGTGATTGCAGTCATATCACTGGTATACATAAATAATAGAATAACGAATGCAAATACTAGTTTAAACTTACCAAGTATTTCATCTCAGGAAAATTATAATTTTCTGAAAAAAAATTAAACATGTGACATGTTTTTAAATCGGTATTACTATTGTATATATTAATTAAATTGTTAAATCCAAATATATTTTTAACAGTTAAATATCTAGTTACTTTTTGAAGACTAAGGTATTAATATTTGTAAAACTTTTGACATTTGCAAAATATTAAATTTTAAAAACCCGGAGAACTATCTAAAGTTATTTTGCACGCTTGCATCTAACACAAGAATGGTTTTAAAATAACAAGAAAAGGACAATATTTCGGCATTCAATTTCACTCTTTATTAACTGGTATACGTTGTACGTATAGTATCATTTCATAATTTACGAGTGCGCGATTGGTTTGTGCTACTAATAACGCGTAATTGGTTAGCTTATTGCAACGACTGCTGTAATCTAATGTAGATTAGGTATGTTTCGTAGGACGATGTCTATGTACTACACAGTAATCTGAGGTTGCTTTGAAAGAAGCATTTTAAAGGTGGTAGAATTTGTTTCATTAGTCCGGGAAAGTACTAGCAGCACACCTATTTTTAGAGTGATATAGTTCTCTTTATTTTTCGTGAAAGCGTTAAAGAGTGTGAATGTTGGTCGACTTATATGCGAGAAGAATATCTTAGTCTTCGGCAGTGGGAATGCATATGTTAAAAGATTGAAGTAAAACCGCCTGTTTTATATGAAGTCGGCAACAGACCATGGGCGGCAGTGGTCGTTTACCATCAAGTGGACTGCATGTTAGTTTGCTTACTTGAAATCTCATAAGAAAACAGAGACGTCATAATTTAAATTAGAAATAGTATATGAAGACATATACAGCAGTTCACTACTAAACTGCATTAGTATATGAATCCCACAACTGGGTCTGGACCTTCTTTATCACTCAATGCTGCATGGAATCAATATATTATATTATTATGCTTATAGTGGTTCACCTACCGAAAGCAATAAAATTGACGAAATTAATACACAATAAGGTTATGAAAATGACAATATACCAAGTTATAAAGTATACAGAAATACAACGATCACGTGAATATTACGATTTAACGATAATAATATGAAAGCAGATGAGACTTGTAGGTTCATAAATAAAAAAGCAGTAAGGATGCTCGATTTACATAATATATGTAGATAGTATATTATGTTTATGTTTTCAACTGTCTTGTACAAATACGAGAAAGTGACAGTTCAGTATTAAGACAATAGTTACAACACACGGAAGATTGAAATTTGAATAGAATTGATTGTTATAAATAAGTCATACATATAAGTCAGTTGACTTACATATGAAGAGTTTACTTAGTCATCAGTGTCGCTGCTCTGTTCATCATCTGTTCTATACGGAGTAGGGTATATGTCCATGGGCGGTGTTGACCACTTACTATTGTTGCTATTTCAATCATATAAAAAACTAAATAAACATCTTCGTCTTAAAATATTTTTATAAATAGGTACTAGTGTTAGTCCTACAGGACAGAAATGTATGGGTTTGGGTTTACGAGGTTACGGGTTACGGGTTGTACCTCTTTGGGTTTATGAGTAAGCCTACTTACTTACCAACTTGTCTTTACAAGTAATTTTTTTTTTTTTACACACAATAAGCTAATGCTTGACTGTAATCCCACCCGATGGCGTGGCATACAGATGATGATACAGTCGTCGATGTCATCGCATTAACTTAGTAAAATGCTTATTCACTCTTGCCTTG
The DNA here is from genome assembly GCA_018250295.1 of Spathilepia clonius. Taxonomy (NCBI): domain Eukaryota; kingdom Metazoa; phylum Arthropoda; class Insecta; order Lepidoptera; family Hesperiidae; genus Spathilepia; species Spathilepia clonius. The sequence continues at coordinate 13,461 of DWRA01002009.1, forward strand.
AAGACACCTACGTTATACTCGGAAGGGAACACCGACGCAGGCAGGTTATTCCAATCAACGAAAATCAACGAAAAACGTATTTTGTACTATATTTTCAATGTTTGAAGTTACCAAAACGACTGAACCTAATGAATACTTTTAAAATAAATAAAGAATTTCAGTGAAAGATAAAGAATTTCAAATTTTCATTACGGAGAGCATTTTTTAAAACTAATAAATGTCCTAACGAGGTAATATTTATAGCGGAAGACGGAAGTTCAACACAACCGGTTGTCCACGCATGCATCATATGGGTACGGGTATGTTAATGCACCGGCCTTAGGGTCGCTGCACACGGACAGATTGGGCCCTGACATGCATTAGATCGAGTTGATATGTATGTAGTGACAGTTTAGACACCTATGTTTGTTAAGTTATGTTGAATTTGTCTAAACATAAAAGGACAAAATAAGTGTAGTCCACCTGATGGTAGGGGGCTTCTGACGCTCAAGGACATCTGTAATCAATTCGAGATAAGTTTAGAGTCTTCCCTGAGGTCAACTGCAGATGTGTTGCTACCCCTGAGGACTAAGTTAAAACGCCTCGGTTAATTATCTCTCTTACCACTTCAAACCTGACTGCAAGAGTGTTTTAACATTATTGTTATTAGGCAGATACTGGTGTCTTAGTGGCGCCGTCAGAGTCGAACCACGAAAGGGTAGACCTTTCGTGGTTCGACTCTGACGGCGCTACCTAAAAATACCGTATATATCTGTCATAATTGAGTTAATGCTTTAAGGTGACGCGATAAATAATTTATTAACCAAACAATTTGTTTAGAAATTATTCACAAGTAGATAATTCGTTGTTAAAAGGCGATTCATTGTTACTTCACAGTTATTAATGAAGATAACGTATTAATATTAATGCTTTTAATTACTGAGACCTTCATGAAAATTCAATTTGAATTGTTAGAAATTATAATAATTCTACTCATTGTTATTCTGTTTTCTTGAACTTATTCCAATTGTAAGTTCAAGAACACTGTTTTGTTTTTATAAATTTTAATGTGATAAATATGTTTCCAACTTGATACATTTTTAAGCACTTTTGGTTGTTGAAAACATACGTGTACAATATTATCTCCGTATTGTAATAATTTCAATTGTGGTACAACTAGCCACGATGATGAGACTGTTTGACGCTTTTTAGCCTCATAGTTTCACTCTAGGAGTCCTTTGTTTTGAGTGGTATGGATACATACTATCGTACAGTACAAAATCGATATTCATTCTTTATGACTTCATGGCTGGAACACGGAAGCTTCTGCCTGTCAAACTATTATGGTGACCACTTTACGATATGTCGGCATGATCTCATCGTAACAATTAATAACGCACTACACCTACGTAATAGGCTGGTCATTCACCATTATTATACCATTATACATCATAAGGAAATACTAGACTACGGTAATACATAATATTACAATGAGGGGTTGGATGTACTAGAACCCTTTGTAGTTTTATATTTTTTATTTTATATACATTGGAGTAGCAAACGAGCATGCAGTCCACCTGGCGGTAAGTGGCAACTGCCGCCCACGAACATTTGTGATCCACTCCAGATAAGACTAGAATCCCAACTGAAGTCGACCAC
>DWRA01002010.1:0-15095 GCA_018250295.1 Spathilepia clonius
GTTGCATCTTTTAAAACAGTTAATGTGTACATATGTACTTTAAAATAATCATTTATTTTGAAGCTGGAGTCACGTTACATCATACTAAATAATAAGCTTAAACACCACGCGAAGTAATAGCAAGTAAAGGCTTGTAAAACGAAATGCTAAGAACATTGTAAGTATCCAGGAAATATAGCGGCACGCAAACTTCTTACGTAATATTAGACACAACTTGATATGTTAGGTAGAACCCATAAGACCTTACGTAGACACATTTTATTTGTAGAAAAAAGACCAGTGAGTTAAGATCGATTGAAGTTAGAATTGCTATTGACATGGTGTCGCACTACGGTAAGATAAACTATATAATTCATGTTTTCACATTCACACACTCCTAGCATCACACTAAGATATTATATCAATATTTGTGTGGGTGCAATGGACACATACAAAGACGAATACACAAACCCGCAGATCCAGAATAGAAATCTTAATTCATCGTTTAAATATATTACAATTTTAAGAAAATAAAGACTTTTTTTATCTGATGGAGTAGCAAACGAGCATGCAGTCCATCTGATGGTAAGTGGCAACTGCCGCTCATGGATAATTGTGATACACCCCCGATAAGACCAGAATCCTAACTGAAGCCGACCACAGACGCGTTGCTTCCCCTGAGGACCAAGTTGGAACGCCCCGTTAAATTTATCTCCCTTACCACACCGTACCAACCAGAAGACAGCAGCGCTTAACACTGCTGTTATTAGGCAGAAATAAATGTGGTGGTGGTGCCGTCAGAGACGAACTACAAAGGGTTTTACCACCTTTGAAATAAATATTTAGTGATAACTAATTATGATATTATCACATCATTTATATGTTTATATGAAATGTTTCCCTAAGAAACATTACTTAATTGAAACTAAATTAATTGAAACTACCATGGGTGACATAACACATAGCAACATATTAGCTTCTGAAGACATGTTTATTAGCTTTCGAAAGTCAAATATCAAGTATGTTCTTCAATAGCGCTATCAATGGCCGAATTTGTTGGTCGAGTCGCCGCTGTAAAAATTTCACAAGAATGTAAAATATACTTGATTGAAGTATTCGTCAAGATATTTGACGTTTCTATAAATATTGTTTGTTTGTTATGTTTTGCTCGCAGTTTTTGCAACTTGCAACTTTGCAACAGTTTTATCTAGAAGAGTGTAACTTGTAACTATATCTTTTTAATTTTATTGTTAATTAACGGTAAAATATCGGTAACAAAGGAATTAGGTGGTAGAACACTTCGTAGTTCGACTCCGGCGGCACCACCGCCACACTTATTTCTACCTAATAACAGCAGTGTTAATCGCTGCTGTGTTCTGGTTTGAAGGTGTGGTAATGAAGATAAACTTAACGAGGAATTTCAACTTAGTTCTCAGGGGTAGCAACACATCTGTGGTCGACTTCAGTTGGGATTCCAGTCTTATCTGGGGTGGATCACAAATGTTTGTGGGCGGCAGTTGCCACTTACCATCAGGTGGACTGCATGCTCGTTTGCTACTCCATCATATAAAAAAAGTTAAAATCGTTTCATAACAAACTCTTTCATCGCTACTCGCTATTATCTATCAGTGATATCAGCACCTAAGAATTTCCTACAATGTTTACATTAGCAAAACGAATTCCTAAGCCCTGTGTTTATAGTTTTTAGCTATGTTTTTTCGCGAAGTTTTAACATTTTATTGCATTTCTTTACCGTTTAAGCGAACTTGTACATATTGTGCTAATTAGTGAACAGTTAAGGTTTACGTTAATGCAATAGATTAGATGCTTCTAGGAAGTAAAATTATGCAAAGTTTTCCCTTTTTTGTTTTGTCATTCTTTAGCAATGTGATTTATCTAGAGTCGCGTTATTTTATCTTTAATAAATAGTGACCATAAATCACTTCTATCTTAAGAATCTGATAACTATTTCAGTCGTCGTCCGCCCATTATTGTCCCTTTGCTGGGCACGCGTCTTCTGTCAAAATGGGAGGGGTTAGGCCATAGTCTACCGCGCTGTCAAAGAATTCAAGAAGAAGAAAAGAAAGAACATAGCACGGTGTCGCAAAAGATAAAACTTAAAAGATAAAAAAAATAAGACTTATTAATTATTATTATATTAACTTAACGAGATATTCCAACTTAGTCCTCAGGGGTAGCAACGCATGGGTCGACTTCAGTTGGCATTCTAGACTTATCAGGAGTGGATCACAAATGTTCATGGGCGGCAGTTGCCACTTACCAGGTGGACTGCATGCCCGTTTGCTACTCCATCATATATAAAAAAATAATAAAGCTTAGTCACTCAGATAATGGTACATTATGACGGTACTTACGTGTTAGGCACGAGTACAAAGCCCGCAAATGAGGTAATCTACATTATGTATTAATGCGTGAGTTAACAGTTAGGAATATTGTGTCCAGGTTTACGGGAATGCAAACTAAAATTGTACTTTCGGGTAAACATGACGTCTAAGCGAGTTGTACACGCGTGCAGTCTGTTGACTTTACGTGAGGCTCGACATTTTGACCGGGATCTCGCGACCGTTTTAGTTATGCATGGGATTTAAAAGCCTTTATTGTGTGGTATATGTAAGAAAACATTGTTTATATACTATTGATGCAATTAAAAGTAAGTCTTTTCATGAACTAATAAATTTTATTTTCCTTCATTAGAATTTTCTGTGGGATTTTTTACAAAAGTCAATGTTACTTTGCTGTCAAAAGTAACATTGCCAAATAAATAATAGAAATCATAGAAATAGTAAATAATAGAAATGGTAAATATTTTTAAATTAATCAAATTTCAGAACTAATGCAATATACGGGTATATTTACCATATTATATTTAGCCTATATTATATTATATTTATCCTATTTAGCTCGCTTACTTACATTATTTTTATGTACCACACACGGCAACCTCTTTTAATCACCAAAGGTGGACTGGTAAAGAATTCAAATAGGCATTAAGTCCGTCCTTTGTAACCTTTAGGTTTAAAATAAAGAATCAATAAATAATTAAATAAATACCAAACTACACTAAAAACAATGAATTAACACTCTTCAAAATTAGATATGAGTTATTCTACGAAATTAAACTGAACTAAACATTAAAATTATTGAAATTGTTAAAAGCTTTTCAAAGAGCAGAAACGACGTAAGTTCAACATGAATAGTTCGGTCCACACAAACATCAGTTCCGAGCAATAGAATATACGTTTCCACGCTGTTAACTTTACGCGAATCCACACAACAAAGTCAACATTATACGCAGGATTGTCGGACCATTTCAGTTATATAGACCTAGACTGCTTTTGTTAATGATACCCTAGCCTATTGGGTATTAGGCTACTTTGTTAAATTTAGCCTATTGGGGTATTATGCTACTTTGTTCAATTTTGTGATAGTCGATACAACGTTTGGTTCGAGTGCGTAAAGCGATAACTTTAGTATGAATAGGGATTTAGGTATGCTTAAGGGAACAAAATTAATCGACTAGAACCAGAATATACGTAAAATCTAAACCATTTTATTATCGAACTAGAATTTGACGATTGAGTTTTAATTCGCATTAATAAATTTGCAAATAAGAATTTGCAGGTAACGTTTTTAGATATTTCGTGGTATTTCAGTCTTATTAGTTTTTTGTTTCTGCAGTGAGGAAAAAAGTAAAGTAAAATGAGAGGTTCATGTCAGTTATTTTAATGCTTGTACGAAATGAAAAAATGGAATTATAGCTGCGAACAACATACCTTCTTTTGATATGACTATAGATCTAATCGTTGATACTGAATAAGCGAGGAATAGATATGGCCAAATATAGCACTGCTGCTAAAACCACAAAATAGACTCTGTATCCTGACTACTTTTTAAGCACAAATCCGTAGATTCGTTCGAAGTTTCAGGCATTTTGTAGTTCAGATTATTAGCCACGTCTATTTTAAACGAGCTACAAGATTGTCAACTAATAACTGTTTTACAAACTCTAGTAAAACCAGCCAAAAATCAAATTCGTCATTCGTTTCATCGTATGGTTACATCATATTTTTGTTTAGATCTGAAAATTCGCATGCGGATCAAAGCAAATCTCTTAAGACCATAATGACGGTAATATGTAACAAGTGTTCAAACCACGCACACAGAAATAAAGTGTACAAATAGTAACAAACATGAAGTTGGGTCCAGGTAAACAAATGCGAATATATTTGTATCCACTCGGTTGACGGTACGAGAAAGTCAACAGTTTACAGGGCAGCCGGCGCTTTAGTTATGCATAGACTGGGACCGCCTTTGTTAATTATGGCGCAACCCTATCCTGCTGGAAAATTGGGCTACTTTGCAAGTAAGCGCTACTCAATACAACAATTACGCGATATATTTTATGGTTGACGTGTACTTAATAAGCCATGATCAACGTTTGTACTTACTTTTATTTAAATTGAACTTTACATTTTTACATTTTGTTTAAATAGTAAATTAGGATAGAGAATAAAACTCAATTGAATTCTATTTAAAATGTAAAATAATATTTTATCATCTTAAGGCGAATGAAATTATTTTTTTTTTTCTTTTACAAGGGATATATAAAACACTTTAAAATCTTTGTTCACTACGTAAATTAAAATGAAAGCAATTGTAAAATTATGTTTACACGTGAAATGTTACGCCATTAACAACTCAGGAAAGCAGTAAACAAATCTATCGCGAAGAAATTTTCGTGTAAATAGTTTAAAATCGAGATTGTAGAATTGGTACGTGGACTTGCGAACATTAATAAGTTAAATATAATAAATACTCGGTTGTAGCTAATGCATTTTTGTACGGATGTGGATTTATGCCTAAATAAGTGACTCTATTCGTCTTAAAAGGCGACTGTTGGGGCAATGTTACATTATAGTCATCAAAGAAACAATAATATTCATTTCAATTTAATGGACATCGCAAAACTGCAGGAACGCCAATTATGCTACTTACAAAAAGTTCTTTATTGCTGAAGATAGCGCAATTTGTAAGAAAGTTAGAGCTCGCAGTTGAAGCGCGAGACGTGACTGTGCAAGTTTTGGGGCAATTTTGCATTAAAGTCATTATGACACTATGACGTTTGCACTAGATTCGGATTTTACACACTATCCTTGTACAGAAAATCAATATTCGTTGAATATAATTGGCTAGGTAATGTGGTAAGAAAGTCAATTGCCCTACTTACAAAAGTTTTCATTGCTGAAGATAGTGCAATTTGTTAAAAAGTTACAGCCGCTTACAGTTGATGCGTAAGACTTAATTCTGCGAATTTTGAGGGCTATTTTGCACTAGTCGTTATAAAACTAAGACATTTAGTACCACGTCCATACATAATATTCTTCAACGAAAAACAATTTTTATTTAATATACTCGTAATAAACAAAGCAAAATGGTAAGGTAGCCAATGTAATTACCTAACTTTCATTACCGTAGATAGCACAATTTTTAAGAAAGAGTTGCTATTTTATGACAATCGACAAGACTTAACTGAGCAAGTGTGGGAGCAATTTTCTTCTAAAGTCATTATGTCAGTATCAATTGTTGTGTAGTTGGTAAAATTATATGTTATCTTTCAACACAAAAATAGTGTTATTTTTAACATGGTAGATCTTTAAATATTTTAACAACGTGAGCGACAACGTCGTATCTGTTTCTCCTGTAGAAAGGTATTGTTCACCGTCAATGTGCTGATGAAGGACGTGGTAGGGTACTATGCATTCATACTTAATTCTCAGATATATCAATTTATCTGTGATCAATTTGAAGTATTCGTTTATTCCTATTTTTGGTTGTAGATTTTGTGCGACCATTTTGAGTAACCATCAGTATACTTGGTTAACCCTGGTACTGTAGTGTCTTAGTTATATCTAACTTAAATTAATAAAAAAGGCAATACAAGTAGAAAGGCAAAACCGCAAGAACGTCAATTACAATACTTACAACAACTTCTTTAGCTGAAGATAGAGCGTTTTGTAAGAAGTTGGATCTGCTCTTAGTTCGAGCGCAAGACGTGACTGTGCAAATTGTAGGGCAATTTTGCATTAGAGTCGACCGTTGCATCTTGGACACTGCGACAAGAGTTTCACACATTAAATACTATATTAAACTAGATTTAATATGCTTACAGTAAAGACATTTTTTCGTATTTTTTATCTGCCTACAGCTCTGTAAAGAGTTATAAATTTTTGGACCCGAACTGATTAAATTATAAAGAAATATGTATTATTTAATAATCAAACATCAATTATTATTATTAAGCTTTAAGTACTATAAAAACATATTTTTCTGAACTGCGAATTTAATATTGAATTAATATTAGTAACATCTTCGACAGTAAATACATTTAAAATGTTCACAATAACACAAAACCTATATATTTATTATGAATTGAAGAGATTTACTCTTTATATTGAGTTACTGGAAACAATTTCACCGTACTTTTGAACGTAGTTCACTTTGATCGATATTAAGTTTCCGATCCCAGTATTCCAGACTTAGGAGTACGTTTTCAGGAAATCTTGTGCGCTTTATGACTTATATTACGTGTCGTGGAACACAATGCAGTAATTTAACAGATGGTTCTGGCAAGACTGTTCCTAATGTAGTTACTCTACTGTTATTACTCTTCTAAACTGATTTAAAACATAGTCGTGCCACTCTCGTAATATTCCTAATTCAGGGTTGTAAAGTTTGTTACTTGAGAGGAAATTCACAAATTGTTACAAAGTCTCGACATTAAGATAATAATGTTTATACCCTTTTTATGCCTATGACAAGTTTTTTCCCAGACGAATGTCTCGACATGCTTTCCAATTAAGATTATAAAGAAGAAGGTTTTTTATCAAGAAAGCGTGCATAAAATTTAATCACTGGTCATCTATCATTTTAACCGTACTCGACATAGCTCAACTTTTGAAAAACGCTTACGATATGATAAAAAGTGCAGGACACGCTTCGAAAAAGTATTATGATATACAAAATAAAACCTGCAAAAATTCCATATGAAAACACATAATTGTTTAGAAGTGAAAAACTATCAGAAATTACATATTACTAGCGTTGAAATATTTATATCATATTCATAGAATAACTAAATAATGTCCGTTGGTCTGTAAAGTGCTTTCGTAAAGCAAAGTAAAATAAAATATTTAATTAACGAAGAATAAATTGATGAGGTTCGTTTAATTTAATTATATTTTTGAACACCAATTTAATCGAATTATTTTAACAGAAAAAAATTCACACACGAATAATATTCTGTAAGCAAGCTGAAATTTCGCCTGAAACACCAGAGACACAGAATTATTCCCACATTTTCATATATTACCCAGCGAAAATGAACACTGCATTTTTTACTATACGCAGGAGCTAATTGGAAAGAATCCTTTATTTCGAAAATGGATATAAAAAGTGGACAACTTTTGTTTCACTGTTATCACTTTTATAAGTTGGTTACACTGCGTTCTTTAAGGATGTGTCTTACATATTGCTAGTAACAAGAAAAGAAGATATCTTAGAGGTGTATGCCGCTCAGAATGGGAAAAACAACTAACTTTGACACTTTTTGACGTATCTGCAAACGTATGTATCTTTTTCATTTCTTAGTTTTAATCCTGCATAGCAAATTAAACTATCAATTATTCATGCAAATTCCATCGGCGTAATTTTAAGATCATAATTTTTTTATTGGTCTTCCAGCACTCTTTAAGTAATCAAATATTTTTTGTATTTCAATTTGAATATTCTAAAAAAATTCATGTGTCCCGCAGTATGATAAGTATATATCAAGATTTTATTTATTTGCATCGTACGGCCGTGTTCGTGTCATAGAAATAAAAATGTGTACCAAATTTCAACTTAGTCGGTCCAGTACATTCGGATAAAATTGATTGTTGCGGACAGACCATGCCAGTGACATAATGAGGATTCCGATTTTTAGTTTTTGTATACAGAACCCTAAAAATATTCCACTCATTGATAACAAATGACATTCGCCTTTTGTTTACCCCATCGTAGTAAGACACGACCGTTGCGACCATTTTTGCTTAAAAACCTAGCTTAGAAATTCTCTGAAGTTAATAGTTAAAATGTTACAATAAAAGTTTGTTTTTATGAGCACACTTATTTTTTACAACAGGGTTTCATGGCGTGCGAAAAGTGAATTTAAAAATGCATATTTTATCACACGCATGTAATAACACATTCATAGTGATTTTCTTTTTATAAGACGGTGTGAAAAGACATGGGTTGCGTTAGTACTAAATTTATATGTGCTTTATGTAACACTCTACTTTGTAATACTAGAAGAACTAAATGGGCATTTAGTCATAGTAGGTACACCTGATGTTAAGGGGTTATGCCGTCCATGGACATTTGTAACTGTCTTCAAATAGAACAATGGTCGTAGCCAAAATGAAATGTATTTATTTTGTGTAGGCCTACGGAGGCACTTACATATTATCATGTTATGATAATGGAATGACGTAATTCTGACAAGCCTAAGCCATTCTTACGTCGATATCTTAGAAAGCCTATGTTCAAATCAAAGAGATTAAATATATAGGGGCTATATAGCGTACATTTACATTATTTTCATATAAAAACTTTTACCCCGTTTAATACTGATACTATCTCTAATTGATTAATGTATGACATATATTTCAGAATAACTTATTACCAATTGGTAATAAGTCAGGAATTCCATATTCTATGTATTGTTGATATGCTGTAACGACAGAGCCTATTTAAAAAAAATGTTTAGTAAATTTCAAATAATTTTGGGAAACGTTGCTAGTAACTTTTGGCTTTTCAAAAAATTTTGTGTAAGTAGTTCTTATAAGTTGTAAGCCATAGTCTTTGGCTTGTAGTCAAATGCAAATTTAGTTCAGTGTTCAGTACCTCGTTATTCATTCTACATATTCATGTTAATCTTCTTTACTAAGTATTTTACAAGTCATTAGAGGATGCAATGAGAAATGCATAATTTATGAATAAAGACTTGAAAGATGCTTATTAGGTTGTCTCAATCTTGAAGACAGCAGTTATACTCACTATTGAGACTAAAAAGTCCACGGAACGGTAGAAAAATAACAGGTGTATTAAATTACCGAAAGTTGAATATCAAGATTATACGATTATATATATTTTTGTACACGGTTGAATTACATATAAATAAGGTATTTAAATTTAAAATATAAAGATAATCAACTTATATTATATAAAAATAATCAATTTACTTTTATATAACATGAAACTATAAATAATTTGATTTAACTATTAATCAATACGTACATTTTTGACATTTTTCGCAAGCAAAAATGTTAAATATATAGAATTGAAGGTCTTTGTTCGCATGTAACTTCACAGCTCCAATAGACACGCAATAAGTACATAGATAGTTGTAATACATAGATACATATATTGTATATACTTACAATATCGCTATGTTTCAATGTGGTTCGAGTCTTACCGCCACAAAGAAAACAGCTCTCATTAAATTTGCTCTCAGCCTGTGATAAGTTTAATAAATGAAAGAGATGTTATCTATACATTTGTTAAATTAAGTCCTTGAATACGCCAACAGTATTCAGAAAATGGATATTAAAGCTACATTGGCACTTTTTATTATTAATCATTCAGAAAGGTATTGAAATAAAGGTGGACTAAATGCTAAAAGCATTCTCTGCCAGCCAGCCTTAGGAGAAACAGAAAAATAACAAAGGATTTATAAAGAATACAATACTAGTAATAATGTTAATAATAACAAAACATAAGTACGAAAAATGAAAAAATAATATTATATTATATTAATTAAATAATCATATTTTATTCATGCATATACAATGTAATTAACGTATGAGGCTTTCCAGCTTAGTCTTCTGGGGTAGCAACGCATCTGTTGTCAACCTCAACTAGAACCTTGTTCAGTTTGAGGTCAGTTACAAATGCCCACAGTCGGAAATGACCACACAGAAACAGGTTAGCTAAATGCTCGTTTTCTTACTACGTAGCACTGCTCATCTTTATTTTGTATAGTTTTAAATCAAAACGTATGAAGCCTCTTTTTTACGCTCTGTTAGCACTTTACACGTTTAAGGAGGTTTACCGTCACATTTATTTCGACCCTAAAGTAGGCACGAAGCTATAAAGTAGCCATATTTTTCCAGTCTTAATGTTTTCTCGAATCCTTTTGTTTTCGTGGCTATAAATAAATCTACAGTAAGAGCATTTAAGAAAAGAATAAAACATTTAAATGATTAGCTTTTATTCTATTATTTAATGTTTACATTTTTGTCTGTAATTTCACTCTACCACTCCACCCATGACACTCACCATGCAGTACACATAAGCGTAAGTGCACGGACACACAAAATATCAAATACATAACAAAAAACTAACTTATATAACCATTATTTACATATATGTTTTGCCGGGGATTGGAACCCGAAGCCCGCAGTGACCGCTGACAGCATCACAGGACACTCTGCACTGCACTGCGATATTTTATCCAATAGAACAATGCATTTTCCTGATAACATACACATTTCATAATGTACCCAAGCGGGTACATATCATAATTTATTTGTTCCGCACGGACACTTGGGCGCATCGTAAATAAGTCTAACCCTCTAACTCCCGGTTCTTTAGAGCCTCTCTATAGAGTAAGACCAATATATGACAGCGTAGTTTAGTAGCTAATAGCCGCATTTTAGTGCGGTTGTTTAGGCACAGGAGCTGGTGTTTAAGTACATAAGGTGGTTTATACTTTATGTACGTACGTTAGAGACTTGCCTAGACTTTGTTTTATATCTTGTCGTAGTGATTCTAAAGTGCGATGTAGTTGTGGTCGAAAGGTAATGTAGATACTAATAGGTACTGTAATACTGTATTCCAGCTAAAACGTTCCAAATATTTTTTTAGGGATGTAACACACGGGCGACAGTTAGCCATTACTCGAGGGATAGTTTATGTCGACGATTGAGGTTGGCAGTCGCTGATAGACAGGCGGCGATAGTCGACAACAATCGGTGATGGTTGCCGCTCGTGTAGTAGTACCCTTAGTGGCAACAACGCTTCTATGACGGCAATATACTTTTTGAAGCCTACTAACTCGTTATATTAGTATACTTAAAGTCAAATATCGTTTACTGAAATAAGTAATTGCTGGTATTATTCTCTCCAAATGGCCGATAAAACTATTTGGCATTGCAAAGATCAGATTCCAGAGGTCATTTATGTCTGGAACTTATCTCAATGCGGAATTGGAATGTCACGCTGCTTGAACACTGAAATGCAATTGCTTTAATTATCTATGTGCCAACATCTGGAAAGCGAGGTGTCTTTTCCTCATAAGTAATAATTAGTTTCAACAATTTTTTCTCTAACGCAGTTCGAAATTTGACAATTTAGGGAGGTAAAAAACGACAAATTTCATATTTTGGTACACAAAGATTGTCTAGGTTGATTATTAATAACGGTAAGTAACTATTTGTAAGTCCCCTTATGTTTTAATCTGTCTATATATGTACGGTATGGTATAAAGTGGTCTGTTCTAATAAATTTCTTGGCGAACTCGTACAAAAACATGAATAGATATCATCACCATCATCAATCCATTACTATTCCATTCCAGGACACAGGTTTTTTGGAATGAGGAGGACTGTGGTCGTTGTTCATCACGCTAACCAAATGCGGATTGATAGAGTAGATATTCTAACTTTTTGGTTTAAACCATAGTTAAAGCACGTGTTGATCAATTTTGACCACACGCATAACTTCAAAAGTCTGTGGTTCAGGATTGGAACCCTGGAACCCAATGTGAGAAGCTGTAGTTATCATAAGGCTATGACTGCTTGCGGAGAAGTATGTTTAAATATGTATGTTTCTTTTTATTTTACACTTCCATAATATTTATAAGTGTAAATTTATAGAAGTAACATCGTATAAAAATAATTTATACGTACAATTAAAGCTTCTTAATTTGGATATCGAGAACTGAGAGCGACATTTAACCTTTTAGGTGTCTGCTTACTATTCAAGATTTTTATATTTCTGTCTATGAATTGCGATGAGTTTCAAAGTTTGAAGTAAAAACCTACCCTTAGTTTAAGTCAACGTTCCACGGAAATCTTGAAACGAGTTGTTAATTTAAAGAGCAGCATCGTTTCGACACGCTGCAAATTAAATATAGTGCATTTAATCCGTTACGACTTTGGGAAAAATTCAAGTTTAAATCTGGCTGAGAATCGAAAAGGAAGATACGACGCTCTCCCAGATTATTTAGCCAATTACCTTGTTGTTGTAGCACTTTTCCGAAAATACGTTTGTTGACGTGGATTTTGACTTCACTGTTTTTACAAACTTTTTTTAATTTGTCTCGTCCTCGTAAAATTCGAAATTTTGAAGACAGAATTTACCAGTGAAATGCAATTTAAAGAAGAATGGGCAGCTTTTATTTTCGGACGTTTACTAAAAATAAAAAAGTTCGGCATGGTGTGCTACACAGAAATCTGTGACGAAACGGGGTCGTCCAATTTATGTATTCTCGAGAGGAAGAGCGATTTTGTATAACTTTTGTTTGCCCGTTAATTATTGAAATATTCGCCGACAATATCTAGCAATACATATTTTAATATAAAGCGATTTTTACTGTTTTTGTTCATTCGTAACGGTGTATTATATTATATTATATATCAATATCTAATTTGAAAGGGTCATACATTTCTGGCATTGTGCAAATAAAATAAACTACAAATATATTTTGTTAGACCCTTGATAAATTAGAGAGAAGTTTTAACTTCTAACAGAAACAGAAAATACTTCGACGCTTTCAAATCATGTTAAAAATAATTGCCTTGTTAACGAAACACTTTGTACTGAAAATACATTTGCTACGAAAATAAGTTTACAGGATTTACTGGCATTTGTGTCTGTCTAGTTTCTATGAAATTCGAAATTTTGAAGACGGAATTTACCAGTGAAATGCAATTTGGAAAAGAATGCACAGTTTCTATTTCGGACCTTTACCAAAAATAGAGTTTAGCATGGCGTGATGTACCGAAATCTGCGACGTAGTGGGTCGCTCAATTTATGTATTTTCGAGAGCAGGAGTGATTGTGTTTAACTTTCGTGTACCCGTTAATTAACAGAATATTCAGCGACAATATTTTAGAAAATAATTAAGTGTTTGTGAATTCCCCTTTCTATACGACGACATCGTTCGACTTGACAATATCATATGAATATGTGTTGTTTCGAAAAATAACTATTTTTGACTAATAACATTTTCAGTAACTTTTATGTACATTTTAACAAATCTCACGTTCAGTGGCAAAATGTAACGGAAATTTTACTGTTTACGAAGATTGTACCAACAAAGAAGATAATACACCAAAATGATGCCTCAACGTTTGTATTTTATTTTCAAAAAGAAAATCTTCGATATATTAAAATCATTGTACGATTTTCGGCACCGAAATGGTTTTATATAACGGGCTTGAAACGGATATTTTTGACTCTTTTCGTTATTTATAATGAAGGTAATACGGTCTTAAGGTTTCTATAAAATGGGGAAATATACGAGTTGTGTATTATGTTACAAGAACAATGACCCATATTCGTGGGTACTGAACAACGAGATGAAAGAAGTTGCTAGCAACATTGTCTGTGGCATATGTCTGGCTTAATTAACGAGCATTCGGAATGTGATTTGGTTTTAGTGAACCAATTTATAGTTCTAACTACATTTTTCCTTGTTTTGTATTGACTAGTTTTTGTTTTGTTTTGACTAGTTTTTGTTTTAGATTTTATCGTCAGTCTGTTTTTATTTACTTATTATGTTAAAGTTAATTATTTCATTAATTGATACTACTTCATTTAATAAGATCTTCATCAACCTATTATCCTTGGTCTGCTAGACATAGGTTTCCTCCGTAAATCTAGAAGGGTTCAGTCGTAATCTATCACGTGCGAAGGATACACTTTTCATAACCTTTGAGAAATTTTTAAACGACTCTTGGAAAAATTAGTTTTCCCGCGATGTAGTTAAACTGTAGCGACAGATAAGATAAGAGAAATTCAAAATCAAAAGTACGTGTGCATTGGTATTCGAACCCTAGACTCGAACAAAATTTTAAAATCAATACCACTAGGACTTACCCTACTATTATTATTATTTATTAAGGTATAATAAATAACTACACACTAATGAAACAGATCCTATATTTAGGTTCCTTTTTGAGAGATTTAAGATACATCACTAATCTTTCGTTATGCGCCGAACTTTGCACTATTTGTGAATTACATAATGTAACCACTGGATTCTACGTTGGCGCCAACTTAATGTTATCTTCGACCAAGTTCTTAGAGAAGATAGATTAAACTACCGCTAGTGCTTGTCAACAACTTCGTAACCAATCGACGCATCTGGGTCGAAATGTAAACATATAACCATAAGTTATGTATAAGTTTTATCGTGACATATAAAAACAGCACATTTCATTGTAGTGTAAAAGCTGTTTATAGATGTGTATTAACTTTTATCTCCTTCAATGTGGAGGGGCGTGTCGCAGGGGACGTTCTGTAACCTGAATACGACCCTTCTATTCCGGATGTTTAGACCTACATTATACTAAACCTATACAAGTAAACTGTGACATATGTATATCTCGTATCCTTGATAATACACAATAGCATAGTGGTTATGACGGTGGTCTGACAGAGGGTTCAGGGTTCAGTTTTCAGCCAGTTGATACTCTAAATGATGAATGTAATGTATAATAGTAGGCATATGAACAACGGAATTTGATATATGAAATATCTTTATTTGTTTATTGTATTTTATTGCTATTAATTTGCTATTGTATAAAAACTCTACAAACTATGAGACTTGGGATGAAATTCGAAAGGAAAAAATCCGCGTGGCAACAGCATAGCGAAGTATAGCTCAGGACTTCATCAATTGCGCCGTGTGGGCGTGACTGTTCTCAATTTCCCACTGTGAAGAATCTTCTCAGAAGTGTGACATAAATGAATTGAGGCAATGATTTTGCAAG
>DWRA01002011.1:0-15085 GCA_018250295.1 Spathilepia clonius
GGGGTGGATCACAAATGTCCATGGGCGGCAGTTGCCACTTACCGTCAGGTGGACTGCATGCTCGTTTGCTACTCCATCATATAAAAAAAGATAGTACTATGCGTAGATGCGAAAAATAAAATATACTTAGATAATCAGTATCAATTTTCAGAAACAAAGTTTCTAGTCACATTCCATTGTAATCGGAATCTTCAACCAAGAATCGTGATGTAGAAACATGCTATAACTGACGTTAAATAAGAAAATTATCCGAGACTTCTTTACAACATTTTTTACAGAAGGACGATTACGCATTGAAGGCCAAGTAGAATTTGGTAATAAACACTGTCGATAAACCGACTCAATTTAGTCCTTCGAGCCAGATATCATAGCAATGTTCGCAACAGAGGCCATAAAACAAATCTTGCACGCTTTTGAGACGCACGGCAGATCAGTGATTATACGGTAATTCTTCAATTAAAAATCAATAGTGTCTGCCTAATTAACGTATGGTGATTTGGCACGCGAAGGCACATGTGAACCATAGGAAATGTAACGAATCAGTGGTTAAATTTTGTAAAAAACTCTTTGAACAAAACTATTGTTTGTATTGTATTGTTTGAATATATACGTATGATAATAATTATGATATTTGCTAAAAGGATTTTAATTACACAGTTGCTATATAAAATCTAAATTTACGATCATTATACGTACTATGTAGTAATAATGCTACATAATGCTAGCAACGGTATAATCGGACACTTGAAATTACGTTCAAAACAATATCCATCTGAAAGGTAACTTCTGTTTAACATGAACTTATTATGACACATGAGCATCAGTAACTTCTAAGCATAAACTAGCTCTCAACATGTTAGCTTCCTGAGAAATTAGATCTATCTGAACCACTATGACCATATTTTATGCAGTCTTTGTTAAGTGTCAGTCACCTCTCAGAACGACCTTGCTAATGCCGACTGGTCACGCATTGTCGTTGTTCCTGCACGCCAGTACCGGTCCACCTGCAGCTGTCCCTTTCCAACCGGTATGATTTGTATTGCTCTTTCATTTCAAGACATAAGAGTAATGTGGACGTGCTATTATTTTAAGTTTTAAATGACAGATGGCGTTGTTTCCTCAAGTTAAGCGTGGACAATATTTAAACTTTACTTGAATTTTCACATGAATCATTTATTATTCATTGTTATTATTAAATATAAAATATGTACTTAAATTAGCTTGAACTTCGTTTTAAACAAGCCAAGCCACAATTTTAAAGAATGAACACAAACATCACAATATAACTACAGTTCGAACAGTACAACCTTAAGGTTGCCACAATATGATAGTTAAAGTGTTGTAAGTGCTAGTAAATCGTATTATTATAATTTAATATATCAATGCAATATTGTCAAATGGGCCAGAAATAGATATGATTGGTACGCTTTCGCAATCGAATGTGTTTATGAATAACTATTAAGGAATATAATAACAAACATTAGAAACAAAGTTTGTCACATTTAGTATGTTATAAACGAGACAGCCAAAAGCCCATACTCTTTTAGGCCTATTTTACCTGCATTATGTATTACAGCAATAGAACCACTACCAGTGACCTAAAAAAAAATTCGGTTCTTCGATGCAACGGGTTGAGTATAGTTTACAATGAAGCTTAAGTTTGATGACCGCATTACTCTTATGTGGGCAGCTAATGCAAGTGATACGCGTGCGCGGGCGCAGGCCGTGAGAACCGCCTGAGATAACACTTCAAGTCTAGACAACTTGTATATCTTTGTATGTTTTTATGTGAAGTCAAAATTATTTAACTTTTTGACTTAGTTGTAAAGTAAAAAACTTATTTTACAGAAAATACATGGCTATAACAAGTATGTATTTATTAAGACACGTCAAACTAGGTATATAAATAAATCAGAAACTGAAACTGGTTTGTATTTACAGAATACCTGCCATTTTTTATTCCTGTCTGTTTTAAGGCCAATTCCCGGGTTGAAATGAATTTGCAAGTATTTTTGAAATCATGTTTATTTTGAAAACTGTGTAAGAAATGATATAGGTTACTTTAAATCAAAAATATCGAATTGCAACACACAAGAACAAATAATCATGTGTAGAAAACCTATCGCTGGTCAAAGTCTGACAAAGTGTTTGAACATGATTTGTTTTAAGTATATAAACTAAATTGTATATTAAAATACATGGTCAGTAAGGACATAAATTCTACATCTGTAATTACGTGTGTACTTTTAAAATTAACGTCGACTGAATGTAAATATGATTTAATGCTGCCACACGGCAGGTGCGGCCAAACTCGAAATCTGACCAGTCACTGCGCAAGCTGCGCGTGCGCATTGAACATTATATGATATAGATTCTTTTAACAATATTAATATTCACTTATAAAGTTAATCAAGTCCATGTGTACATTTTCATAAACAATTATCATACAAGGCAACCAAATTAGCATGCCGAATATCAAAATAGATAGAAATGTATAAAATATTTTTCTATTATACTTTTCCATAAGACATAGAGCACGGGGTCTTGTCCTGTTTGTATAGACAGTTGATAAACAATTAATTAATTGTAACTATTGGACACATTTAATTCGTGATAAGGGGATTGCAAGTATGTTGTTGGTTTTCAACGCTTGCTTTTACCGTCTTGGATCCCCCGATTCAGTATTGATCGTCTACTTGCCACTATACCTTGTGTGTATAGACGTTTAGGCCATAGTCCAGTTAGACTTACGTACATAGGCGTTTATTAGAGTGTCTAGAAAGCCTTGGCTACCACGCGGCATAAATGAGAAAAAAAATCTTCAATCTGCAGGATTTTTTTGCCTATACATTTCAAAGAATATTCATTCTGGTCATCAAAGTGTGTATTTCTCTCTGCAGAGAGTGAGAATAAGTTTCAGAACCAAGCTGCCTTATTTCACGACTTTAACTACGACACACCTGTTGGTTCTCTTCCGAATAATAATATGTTAAATAATTTTATATAATAGCTACTCCCATGTTTGTGTATCAAAATCAATAGATATTTTAAATTGCGTAAAATAAAATTAGATTTTTTTACAACACAAATATTTGTGTTTCGGTTCAGAATACTATATATTACAAGCAGTCATTTCATCCGTATACAACACGTTATGGAAGACTAAAAATATCAGGGTTGGCATATGACTTGGATTAGAGGTATTTAAGGTGGTACAGTTGAGGGTATCTCGTTTAAGTACAGAAGAGTATAACGAATTTAATATACATGGAAATACTGAGTTTGGATATGTTTAACGATGAGTTTTAATGACCTTCAGTATATGCTTAAGCTAGAGATGTACTAACTTACTCTATCGCAACGCACCAGTAACAGGGTTTTAATAATAGTTAGGGGTTAAAATTTTATCATGTTGTATCGTTGAAAAATTTATTTTTTTTATATGAAAAAAAAAATATTTAAAATGTTGCAAAATATAGGAATCTGAACCGCCAATGCGATATAGAACTGAAAATGTGTTTAAAATTGTCTAATGTAGATGGTGACCACTTACCATTAATTAGATTTGTGGCGGCTTTTATTTTTTTTTGCACTTCTCGAATAGTTTGTAATAATCGATGATTTTCACTTGACAACCCTAGATATCATAAACCTGTGTGTATTATAAATATTTGTAGATTATTGACACACATGTTAAACAAACATTGCCGGGTACCGTCAGCCGATATATCGCCCGTGGCTTTCTTACATTGCATTAAATGACCTTAAATAAACAAAAATACGATTAGTACGTGTGCAGCTAATGATTTATTGATCTAATTACTTAGAATACTATTACTGTGCTTATTAACTCGATTAGTTTCACTAGAAGCAATTATCTATTTTTTAGAGAAATAAATAAATGTTCTTAAATAGGTCGACAATAGGATTCTGTATTGTGTCGCGAAATATAACCTTATAGAAGTAACAACTGGGCATGAAATGCGTTTAGTGTTAAGTGGTTATGGTTTATGGACACCTACAATCACTACTGGTATAGTAAAAGAGAAGTCAACTTGAGATGTAGAATTACATGAGAATACGTTAAATTTATTCCTGGTGAGCGGTGGTTTCGCTGCAGTCCAACTACAAAGAGATACTCCTACATACTATTATACTATTTGTAGAGTAGTTTTAAAGTAGGTAAGCTATCTTAATTAATCAGACAATTCGAATTTGATCTCAAAAGTACCTAAACAGAGATATAAATCTTGTTTTTTTTAAATTTAATTACAATGTATTGATATTGATTTCTTTAAATGACTACAATATAGCTTCTAGTTTCTCGCTAGCGATGAAACAACTTATATGTATAAACGTACGAATGATATCAGATCCGAGATAGGAGTACGTTTGTTTGTTAACTAATAAAAAATCAGGGCATACACTAGTAAATATTTATTAACATCAATCACGGTGTGGAGTGCTTTTGTAGCAAGCCGACCTCTTTTTACCCAGACTGACGAGATTATAAGTAAGTTTAACTGATTAATCATAGTATACAAAATAGCTGTTGGCAATACGTATTTGCCTTGCACCTAGTTGTCTTATAGCAGGCATGTTTAAGTCATAAACTTTATTGAAAGGTGTCTTAAATAAATACAATGATGATTCCTAATTTAGGCCTAAAAATTAATAATTATGAGTATTAGTGCTTCTATGGCCGACTTCTAGTAGCATTGTCCTTTATGATGCTTAGTTCAGATAGTGTGCAGTAAAAATTTGCCGTCAAATACTTGATTATTATAGATCCAATATAATAAGACGCACTATAAGCTCATTTTAAATAATTAATAATTTATGACATACGAACGTTATTTTTTTTTCGTGGACATGAATAATAATGTTCATTTCGTTCTCATTTTTGGTTTAATCTTACAATTGAAAACAGCTTCGAATCAAAAACCAGTCAAAAACAACCGGAATTCTTGTTCAAAATCACACGGATATTATAATAAAAGTTGGTATAATAGGAAGCCATTACAATAGTAACTGGACACCATAATAGGTAGAGGTGCTTCTGAATAGGGTACCAAACGTCTACCCTCTTCACCCTTTCACGGCCAAATACCGTGATGGCCCTAGCTGATCCCTTATCTGTCAACGATCTTACAAAATAGGAGAGTGTCATGAATACTCAGGGTCTTTTTTGATGGAATATTCAAGAATTTTTAATTATATGCAGGGATTCTATAAAAAGTAAATATCGAGTCTTGATGATGCGAAGAATTTTCTATCAAAGCTGGCGGTGTATTGGTTACTCTTCCAATAATGCAATTAAAAATGTAAATATTAAGGTATGTGACATGATATAATACATATTTGTTTAAGAACGAATTCAAGATACATTCAAAATAATGTGTCAGTTTTTTCACGCAATTTTCAAATGGAACGTAGGCCTTAAGGCGGAGGAAGCTTCCATAGGAACTTTACAAAATTTTTCAAAACAAAAATTGCAACTGCTCTGCTCTGCTGTGACTTTGCGAGATTAAAAGGAGAGTGTCAATTTTAGTAGTAGAAACATATGACCACGATCGGACCAGACTAATTTGTCTATTGCTAGTAAATCATTATTTATCACACTCATACTTCATCACTCTATCAAAATTCAATACTTTATCAAAATTAACATTATAAAGTACAATATGTACGTATATTTAGAAGTTTGATCTCATTTGTAGGATCTCAATCTTCATGACGAGTAAATAAGAAGTTAACTTTACAATAACAGAGCAAGTTCATTCTTCACAAGATCATAAACATCGAAAGACAGATGCTATCTTTCAAACATTCCTTGGTCTTTTGTGCTAGTCGAAATTAAAGATTAATTTACCATGGGAAGCGGGTTCGATGACCGGCTCTCAAAGGGGCCAATTGGACCATATTCATGCATGATCCTCTTCTATTCGGAGGGTTTAATTCTTTAGAAAAGCGACTCGTTTTAATGTAAATAAGTGTAAACAATTGAATGGTCCGTGAAGGAACGCGGGGTCTCAAATTTCGAGATGCTGACATCAGTACATGCATATTGTATTAATGTTACTATTGTAATTATAGGTAGCTGCACCTCACTAATTCTCATTGTTATTTTAGTGAAGTATGTAATTGAAAACTTATTAAATGAAAAAGATTTAAATTAATTTTGTAATTTTTCTATGTCATAGACTTTGCAATAATGATAATATGATCTAGTTCTGAAGATGTTGTTTTGCTATCCCTAGATAATTCAACTACATTTTAAAAATCATTACAGATCGTTTTAATCGGTATATTTATGTATTTTGTGCCCTAAGTTTTACACATTACATATACGTTCGTTATGATACTTTTTTTTTTAATTTAGAGATTCTAGACAATCTTGTGATTACTTATGCTAGTACTTAGACAGGCTAAGCAACAAATCTTATACACTATAACGCGATGAAGCATATTTTGAAACCTTTTTTTAATTAAATATGAATAGAGTTCACTGTCCAAGTTTAAACCTACTAATTACATCTGATACTAAATGTAATAGAGCTCTTTAGGAGTTTATTATAGTCATAACATAGTCCACATTAAAACACTAAATGTTTATCTACGGAGGTCTTATCGGAGCCTACAACATTAAAGATCATTTAGTCATATGGTCGTTCTCACGCGAAGAATTTTATTTGTCATACGCGGGGTGAAAGCTGCTATTGTACACTGACCACGGTCAAAGACTAAGGAGGTTTATATTTTTTACGTGACGTTTTAGTTTTTTACATTAAAATGTTAATAATTTTTATATGTTGGTTTATTTCTTTCATGTACTTTTAGTTCAATGTCTCTATTGAAAGTTATGTACAAATACTAATGAAATATTGCAACAGAAATGGAAATAAAGTTTCAATTATAATGTTTTAAGAGGAATAAAAATATGACTAATGAGAAGTTTTTATACTATTCCCCGTGATGAGTATTTTTTCGTGGATTACATATCATGTCATATTGAGTATTTGTGTACCTACGGTACGTTGTCGTCTATTTTAAAATTATCTACTAAAGTGTTAACAATCCACAATTCTCTGATTGAATCAAAATAACCCCTCTGTCTCTGAGTTTAATCTATGTCCCAAGCGCATGCGTTGTCGGCTTAGCGAGAAGACAACATATCGGCCGTGAATCACGCAGTCATAGGTCACACATCTGGATTCTTTTTACCGGATTATGTATGTGCTGGGTGATTCTGTTAGAAAATCTGAGAATTGTTTTATTAAAATGTGGTTTTGGATACAATATGTAGTTACCTGGCATATATTCTAGGAACATTTTATAACAAAACAATTATTATTAAATGTGTACTCATACTATATTGTGTATACTTAACATATGTTTATTTCTGTTATGTTCGTATGCGTTTGTTATGTTACATATGTTAGAATTATTTATGTTATTTGTGTTCATAAATATCTACTAATATTGACGGTCGTGTTCAGGTTTAAATAGTTCTTTAAATAAACCTTTATCGCAAATATGTTGAAATTTGCTAATATAAAATTCTCTTCTCAAAACATAACATGAGATATTTTTATTAACGAAGCGATGAATTGATTAAACAGTAATAATACGAATCCTACGAATCCATATAAGTTTTATTAAATTTGTCATTGGTTTCTTCGAAAGTTTAAAGTTACAGAATAACCCCATCCGTACCCACTTTCCGTCCAAGCGCGATCGTTCAGACTCAAAGCCTTTGACACTGGGACCATTTTTATACCGAGGTGCACCAGAATGCAACGTCCCATCGCCCGTGATAGATTATGATTACTACAGATATGAGGCTAGAGAGGATATGATTTTTGAGAAGAGTGAGACATATCTATGATCTATATATATGTATTACATGTGTCATTATATCCTAATCTCTGAAACAGCTTAATAGATTTGAATGAAGTTATTTGTGTATTGTTGATTCCAGCTTGAAGAATAGGATAGATAGGATAGGATAAGTTATCTCGACGCGATAGATGGTGTTGTTTCCGCAGTCTATTTATAACAACATAACGTTGACTATCTACTAATGTTAAATATAATACGAATAACTATGGAGTATATTTGTATCATAAACCTTTTAATTTTATGGATAAAAGTGGCTTTCTATAATATTAAATTGTGTGGCTTCCAAGCGCTTCTATAAAGTCTGTTTTGATATCTTTTTAATTTTAATGTCTAACTAAATTGCTTTTATTTTAGTTAATTGATTGGTAAGGCTATTCAAGGTTACAAACTGCCATAATTTGTGGTTTTGTGTTATGTTGTTCATGTTATAGCAGCTGTTGTTTTGGTATGTGGGCTTTAATTTTGTTGAATTAACATACAGCTGGTAATTTTGATGGTCACAGGTGGCACGTCGGTGTATCATGATGTCAATTCCAGTAAAATTTAAACAGGGACTAAGGTACGTGTGCCTTGATTTGTGTACCTGTGTCTGTGATATACAATTGTGGAATGACGTGGTGTATTGTGGAATATTATATTGAATGTTAAGATTATTTATTAAGTACTTATTTTTGAGTGTTTTAGACTGCATATATGGTGATATGTTACATTCAATCTCTCAATAATAAATAGCAATGTCCCTAAATACGTCCCTAAAAAAGCTCGAAATACATTTTTTTTAAATAATACCCTGAACTTTTGGAAAAAATATTTTGTAATGGTACTGTCTGAAATAGTGATTAGATATGGTCCCCCTTTAAAGGCTTCTCGTAGACGAATGAAACATTATGTGACAATGTGATAGGGTTTTTAAACTCAAAATTATATTCACGTCATTGTTAGATGATTTGATTTATTCCAACGGATATTGATGGCCTTCTCTACTTATGGTTTTAATTTTATATCTTTTCATGGTTATCTTTTGTTAGAAACATTCATATTTATTGAAGTTTTTATATTCTCGTTAAAATTAGTTTTCATTGTATTGTAATGAACAAATGTTTAGTTAAAAGGACTATCTTTTTGACATTTTTAATAGGGTATAAAGTATTTTACAGAACTTAATTTTATTGATTGATTAAATCATGCATTGTATGCTTCAAATTGTCTGTGAATCTGTCTTATTTGGTATCTCTTTATCTCTTTACACGACATGCCAGCAGCTCTACGCCACTGTTTTTTGCAAGAAATTAATGTAAGGGTGGTGCTTAATAGGCGAACTACAAAAAATAGGTACTTAATACATTTTCTGCCTTGTTAACCACTGCTGTTTTCTGGTTTGAAAAGTGTGGTAAGTGAGACATACGTATCCGAGGCATTCTCACAGTGTAGTCCTCAGCGGTAGCAAAACATCTGTGTCTGTACTAAGATATGACTCTATTCTTATCTGGGCGGCAGTTGCCACTTACAAAAGGTACACCAATAGGTACACAGCTCATTTGCTGCTGATCGCTTGCTGATGTTAGGCAAAAACACGAAGACAATGGAAGACTGTGGTCGAATGTTCTATTTCTACTGATTTTAAGTAATAAATTGATTGATTACAGACATAGATTAGCCGTACAGTCAGGTCTCATTTATTACACATGACCTCGCCGATCCTTCTGATCCATTAATGACATCCTCGATGCTATCACTGCGCGGCTGACACTACCTGACCTCGTCATTACCATACCCTCGTGTCCGTAATGAATAATTCACCTGAATTTTGAGTTTGAGTTGAGGACATTCGTTTTATTATGTTCTTGGTAAGGGTATGCTAATGTTGGTTGGTAATGTTGGTTACGTTATCGGTAGCTTCTCGCGTTTTTATATAACTAGCTGTGACCTGCAGTTTCAACCGCGTTAAAAATGTAGCGTAATATGCTACGTATGTATAACTGCATTTTTATACCTTCAATTATTTTAGCAAACTTGGGCACAAACCATAGATTTAATGGGTTTATATTTTTTGTGTGAAATACTTATGCATTTTTTATATTAAAGGAGCCTAAGTCGTTCTGTATTCACCGTTGTCGCAAGTAATAATAAATGCCTAATACGCACATCATTTTTAAGCACCTGAGGTAAGCTGAGAGATCGATTTCAACCACTAGTCTGTTATTGTGCTGCATTACCATTACGCTGTTTATTTTAATATGTCGGTTTGTCCCATAGTGTCGGATAGTGTCATTTACGAATACAAGCTTTTCAAAGAATTATGAAACTAAAGAATTTCAAATAACATTTAGGTAATTATTTTACTTTATTTGCAAAGGAATGCGCGCGGTTACTTATGTGTGTTTTATCGGTGTCCGTTCCTATCCGAAAGTATTTGAAATTTTATATCGGATTCGGTTACGGTTTCGCATTTTTTTTTTCGGATATACCATAGTTTCTGTTACGGAGCTCCATAAAATCTGTGGCACATACATATTACAAATTTTTGGTGTATAATTATGCATGGGGCAGCGTTCAACTGGTCTTATAAGCAGGACGTTCCGAGTTCGACTCCTTGACAAGGTAACGTCTAAGTGATGAATTTATGTAACTGTTTGAGGCCTAAGTGTTTGTGAATTAGTTTTTGCGTATGTTCGTATGTTTTATTTGCCATTTACGACATAGAATCCTAGTATGGGGATAGGCGAAGAAAGCGTTATTTATGTATTCATTCATTGTGAGGCTCTTAAAATGCAACCGATTGCAAAAAAAGCAGTCTGTCTGTCCAGGAAAGGTGGTGGTGATTTGAACAGGGCAGCTGCAAGCACAGCTGCCGGCAAGGTGCGCACGTGTGCTCGCTGCGGACCAAGTTGCGACAATATAGAAACGACTTTAGATTGCGCAGTGGAACTGCTAGTATGATCAGCACGATATCAAAAAGTGTATTTGAAGAAATCTGGCACGATAAAGTACCTAATACTTTTTTGCATTGATTGAGACTCGTTAAATTGTTCTAGTAATATAAGCTAAACAAAACATGTACATCAAGGCGTATGTTTTAGCGCTAAAAGATCTGGAATTTATAATGTCTTCTTGTTATTGCTTCACAATAACTTTAGCATGGAAAAACGTATGTAACTGTTTCAGTTAAAATAAGTTACTCGGCGTTTTATTCCACGTTATTGGAGATCTTAGAATTTAGTGTATCAAATGTTTATGTGTTTTTAGATATTACTGCAAGGCTCGACAGCTCTTATGATATCAAAATTAAATGTTCTATCTATTAAATTTTTGACAAAGATCATTAGCCATTTCTGTAACATAAAACATGAAATAAAATCATATTTGATTTGTTTGTTACGTTTTGGTTTTATGTAATAACGAAGATGGACTTTCTTTATTGGTACGAGTTATACGCCCGCGAGGGCATGCGCTTGCGCACCCAGGCTGCGTTCTTTATCCTTTATTTTCTATCGCCTTTGTGCATCACTGGCTCTCATGTTGATTTATGAACCCTGATTGGTTTAGAGCACAATTTTATTTACTGCTGTTTTATAAGTAATTTAAAGGTTTGTTAAGGTATGTCTGCTGTATTTATTTGTAAAATGTATTGCGTTTTTTCTATACATCAACCTCAAAACCTGCGTTTATAAAATGTCAAATATTAGAGATCGTTCTGAGACAATGTTTCTTTCTTTCCTATTCCAAAGTAAGAGTGATTTAGAAATTTATAAAATCATAGTTTAATGTTATTTTAAAGTAATTGTTTTTCCTACGCACATGAAAGTTAACGTAAAAGTAAATTTTTATGGCCATTGTTTGCAGCAAACATATTCGAAATCGTATGTCTTATTCGGCACATATCACTATATTTTTATTAAAGAAAAGTATTTTTTAAACATGTTTATTTCTTCATTGCACTTTTTTTAATTTAATGTAATCATATATTTTCGCTTTAAACTATGGCATAACTTTCTAAACCCTAACAAAAGCGGATCGGATTTTTGAAAATATGACCATTATGGTATTTTTATGTGAATTTTATTATAAGATTACAGGGTAGTTTAAGGGGTAGTCTACTGTTCAACCGGTTCCTAGATTTTTCCACTTCACATAACTCTACCACAGCCTAGACAAAAAATGATATACGCAGGAACGTCACTAGACATGTTGTGACGTGTTCAAGACCTGTAGAGCAAGTAACGACCTTGCGGCGACCTAGAGTCGGCCATTCTACCTGAAGTCCAATCTTAATTTAATCCTGGGATCCAACTTATCTCGAAATAACGATTAGTGGAGAAGATTTGGTAATACATCTAGTTGTTTGTTTATATTGATGTGTAATAAGTTTTAATGTTACGTTTTTGTAGAGATTTTGGGTAAGCTGCTTTATAGTTTTCGATTTACACAAATGTTCCTTCCAGCTCTTTCTAAATGTTGTCTTTCTTTTCCGTTCATTAAAGAAAACACTTTTTACAAATTACTCTATTTATGAATTTTCATTTGACCTCTTTTTTCGTTTCTTTAAAACATTTCCTTAACGAAAAAAGCAGGCTCTACATTGATAGACAAGAGCTAAAATTAATACAAATAATGTTATTAACAGATACTTTATAGCATTTCATACAGCCTTACAGATTGATAAAATAGTGATTTAATTCCTTGCATACAAATGACTTCAACGCGCGCTGTGTATTCATGAAACTATTTTTTTATAGAATGAAATGTTACTTTATTATCGAAAATTAATTTTAAATAACCGGGAACCGAATTTTTACGGTGGTAGAATCTTTTGTGTATTGACTCCAGCGGCACCACCTCCACACCTATTTCTGCCTAATAACAGCTGTGTTAAGCGCTGCTGTTTTCTGGTTTCATGGGTGTCATAAGGGAGACTTATCCGAGGCATTGCAACTTAGTCCTCAGGGGTAGCAATATATCTGTGGTCAATCTCAGGCAAGATTTTAGTCGTATAGGGTGGATCGTAAATTTTCATGGGCTGCAATTGCCATTCAACATCACATGCTCCTATTAAGTGAACTATATACTCCTTTGCTACTATTTTCTACATTTGCCATTATATAAAAAAAAAAACATATTGACTAAGTATGTTTGTCACTTGTTCGTTATATTTTGGATTTTGTAATTAGCATAATTTTCATCTAGATTTTAGCTACGCAGTAAAGTGTTTAGTAGATCCAATTTACTTATAAATTTACAGTACTACTGCTTTGCGAATAAAAGTAATTGCACTACGATGACGTTGAAAGTAGATCAGTAGTTAATTAGATAATTTATATGCTTCATATTTAGCAAGGCCGCTGTGTGACCTAAGTACTATTTAATTCAGTTACTAAATAGCACTACCAGACGTAATAAACACATTTAGTTAAATGTGTTTTTTATACAACATCTTTCTGACATGTAGTAGGTTTTGAGTTCGATCCCCGGCCAGACGGATCTCTAAATGAAACGTTCAGATTTTTGTTAAACAAATGCAATTGCATTTTCAAACGTAAATATGAACCACTTCTAATATATATTCATAGATATACATTTACATTTTTTAAAACTGTAAAGTCATGGCATCTGCTATTCTAAAAACAGTCATTAAGTAATTCAATCAACGCAACTTGGGGCTAACGACACTTTATTTTGTAGAACTTTAGAACATAAAAAGTATAACAATTTTTTGCGCGTTTTCTTTGTCGCATGCAATCTTTTTTACAGGTATGCAACCAATTACGATGACCTTCCTTTTCCCCCTTGGGTTGTAAAAGACAGGTGTGATAGGATAAATTGTAGTGTTAGTTGCAGGTCTGAGTATTTCGGTCGATTTACCGACTCGAATGGACGGCCTTGCTGTATAGTATAATGGTCGGTAAAATGAACCGATTAAGACTGGTTTTTATCCGTGTTTTGGTTAAGGACGGACCAGCGGTGGTCCTCAATGAAGTTACATGTTTTTATTATCTTATTGTTCTGATGATACGAGCGTTTGACACGCGCAAAACTTTGCATTTTATTTTGAGCTGTGAAGATGGCAAATTTTTTCATGTACACATGGTGTAATCGTTAAGTGTGCACAGGCGATTATTCCGTAACTATTGCAGATATCAAAATATTTTAAACCGATATCGAAAGTACTCTACCTAATGAGTAAAATGACCATAATACGTTTTTAAAAATAAAACGAATATTTTCCAAATTTTATATTAGACACTCCCATACATTTAGTATGAGATAGTAGAAAGGTATTAGTTTCCTTATTTTAAATGGAATAGTACCTACTCATTTTACCCTTATTATTTTATTACTATGTATGACTAACACCAAATTTATTATATATAACTATATTCTATGTATATACCGATATTCTATGTGTTGAAGGTTTAATATTAGGTATAAAAAGGGTTTTAAACTAAAACCCGATTATGTAAATATAGCGCTCTAAAAAGTAGGCATCTAAATAACAAAACATTTCTTACAGTTTGGTGTCTTTCCGTTGTATGTACGACGACCTTTCAACTCATTGTAATATAAGTTACACATCTTTTATGGGGATCGGCAAAATGCCACCCCTAAAGGTTGCTATCCTGGCATCCGTCCGTCAGTCCAGTCACTACCTTGGTGAACAGCATTCACTTAAGCGTCTTCAGACTACCTAATAAGCTAAGCAATATGATTTTTTTTCAGATATAATTTGAAATGTTATGTATAAATGAAAGCCCTTACGCGTAATCTATGTTTTGTAAAGAATTTTGAAAACAACAATAACAGTGTAAATTTGCCACCTGCAACCTACACATCTTGTAAGCGTGAAGGGATCTAAGTAGCCTTTTTGAAACAATAATGGCAAAATAAAGCAAAACAAAGCAAAATAAAACACCACCTCTTAGCATGAATAATACTTTTTAAGGGGTTTGTGCACTATCCCTTACCATGACATGCATGGCCGGCATATTCGCTAATTTTACTTGAGATTGACTTCTAACAGTTTTTATTTTCTACTAAATCTTACAGTCATTATTTAGTTAGTATTCACCTGTTTCATATGAG
This sequence comes from Spathilepia clonius, assembly GCA_018250295.1. NCBI lineage: Eukaryota > Metazoa > Arthropoda > Insecta > Lepidoptera > Hesperiidae > Spathilepia > Spathilepia clonius. The sequence continues at coordinate 14,980 of DWRA01002011.1, forward strand.
CATTTGTAGTAAGTGTTATGCTATTCAGTCTAGAGTCATTTTAAGCACACTACTTTTCATAGAAACAAACATTTACGGTTTATGCATAAACCTCTTAGACCGTAGT